>JAZKJV010004918.1:600000-789180 GCA_037367405.1 Ottelia alismoides | reverse complement strand
CTAAAAGCTGCACCTAGCAGTAGTTCTAGTAGCGAGGGGAAGAAGTTCAATTATTTTAACTAAGTAAAATGTAGCCTTAAGGTGGGTGCCCCCTCAAATGAATCACCTAAGATTTTTTGTGAATCTTATGAGATAATAATTATATTCTAAGTTACGATAATGATCAAGAAAAATGTGTCCTAATATTTTCTATTTGAAGTGTAGTGCGTTAATCATCACTAAATTCGAGAATCACTCTCGACACAGTCACAAAATTAATAAATAAATAAATAAAGTCCTTCTTTGCACATCTGAGAACTCAATCGAGATTCACTATGAATTTGGCAATTAATTACAAATTAATTTACAACAAATCAACAATAAAATATTATACAACAAAGTTTACACAAATGTATTTTATTAAACTAATATTTCTCTAAATAAAAACCACTTTGCGGTCTCTTTAGTTGAAGCTCCATCTCCTCGCCCTTTGCGGTCCTCCGAACTTCGTCGACTCTGCGATCCCTACCACAAATAATAAAAATATCATAATAATTCTCATAATAATTTTAGAAAATCAAATAGCTACAAATCACAGATAAAATCAAGATAAAAAATAACAAAAAACAACTTAACCTAAAAGACCCTAGAAATCACTAAAAATAATTAATCAACTCTAAATAAAAATCAAAATAATGTATCGTGTCCCGTTGAATCTCATTTCATCATCGTTATTCTTTCATTTTCGCCTTTAACACCTAGCTAAATGCATGTATATACATTATTTGGCTAAAATAACATATGTATATATTGTATAACATACTTTATCTAGAGTCATAATACAAGAATAAAAAAATAAAAAAAATGAAATATCGTAGGTATTGAATGATCTTAAACCCAAGACCATAGGCATCATGATGATTGGGTCGAATAAGGAATAAAGTAGGGAGATAAGGCCAAAAATACATCAAAACCCTCAATTTCAATTCATCAGTAAGTCCATTTTAGGACCTATTTTATTCTTTATTATTTATACATCAAATCAAAAAACTTTGTACATTAAAGTTGTAAATAAAAATACATATAAAATGCAAAATTTATTTCACATAAAAATCATGCATAATGTGCTTTATACACTCAGATAAAAAGCCACAAACTAAAAATTCACATACTTGTACAATTTTTAAACTGAATACAATTTTAATTAGCTATTTAATGAAGGTGGTTTCATTCAATTGGAGTTATATGCAAAAGTTAGGTTTTGAACCCCTATTGTATAGTATACATGTATAAAATAACCATTTTTTTTATTTTTTGTATTTTTCATATTTGTATATTTTTATAATTTTGTAAATGTTATGTATAACATATGTACATAATTGGAAGAAAGGAAAACATTAAAAATACAATAATAAAAATAAGCATATAAAAATACATAGATGAAATACACATACACATACCTACATAATAAATACATATAGCTATTTAAGTGTAGAAATACCTCATAAAATTATAATTAATATGTATTTAAATAGGTATATATATATGTATATAAAAAATCTAAAAAAGAAAAAACTAATAAAATACCCAATACATAGCTAATATACCTATAAATATACCGCAAAAAGTAACATACAACAAACAACCTCAAAAATAAATAAAATCTTATTAAAATACTACATAAAATAATAATTTTTTATGACAACCAAAAATCAAATAAATCATTTGTTATTTTATTTTGATTTATTTTTGAATTTATTTCTATTTTGGCATGTAGCGGGCTGACGTGGCCAATGGGCAGGCATCCTTGGTTGGCTCTCCGATCAACTTGTCTGCTAGTGCTCTAGTCTTGTCAGAGCCCGCGACCTACCTACTACTCGAATTTTCTCCACTTCTTCTTGCATCAATTCAAGCTGATTCCTTCAACATTTTGGTCTCAATCCTTACCTTTTCACACCACATTGATGCCTCGATTGATGGATCCCTGGAGTGATTAGAAGCCTTAGTCAAAGATCTCCAAGTATATAAATAAGTCACCAGAGCCACTTTGAATTTTATACCACTTAGCTCCTTGAAATACCCTGACTCACATGCCTTGTAACTTTCTAGAGATAGTAGGAATATCGACATATTCATTGGCGTGGAGGATGAGGAGCAGAGGTTGAGATCTGGTCATCATCGGCCATCAGCGACGGAGCTCCTCCGGATCATTCATTTTCTGAGGTAGAGCCATAGTCTAGACCTTTATCTATGTTCTTAGGACTTAGATTATATTAGGTTATCCTTCGATTTCATTTAAATTCTTTATATTTTGTGTAAAATCCAAAATCCATAGTTTGTTGGAGCTAAGCTACAATGACGATTTCACTATGTCTTTGCCACTCCGACAAACCTAACGCCTCCACTTCATACTTTATCGCTTCTTTTCCATCCCACATACTGTCATCCAACTTGATCTTTTCTAGATCAAGAGATCAGTCTCCAGTTCTGCCCCATCATTAGTGGTCTCCGTATGACCTTATATCCATCCATTTTCGACTCACAAAGACCCCATAGATCCTTTTTTACGCGAAAAGAAGGTTCTTATAAATCCAATGCTTCCCCGACCTTGTTGGACCATGCTCGAGCCCGAAGAACATTTTTGAAGCATCCAACCGTTTGAGGGCGACACTGGGATCATTTTGAGTTAAACTGGAGCGTTGGAGACCTCCAGAGGAGAAAGAAGGAGACGATCAAAGCTCGTCCGTGCTGTTGCTCTTCCCTATTCTTGGTGAAGAGCAGCAGTCGTTCGATCATTGAGGTGCTCCAATTTTGATAACGACCGTTGGATCCAACCATCTTCCACCGCACGATCTGTCACTGGGATCTAATCTAGGTTGCCCCTCTGCTAACCATCATTCATTGTCCATGTGTCGATATGTGTTAAGTGAAAATATCCATATTGTCTACCAGCGCCTCTAGGGGAAATTTTGCAAACTCTACCCTACCCCACGCATTTTGTATTTTATTATCATTCCATAAAATTAATGTCTATAGTGTAAAACTTTTGTTATTTTGTATGTAAACCCATGTACTCTCTATATTTGATTTTAGGTCCCTTGCCACGTCACCTCACATGCCCACACACATGAGATGGTGGGTTTTTTTGCAACGACCCCCTATGCTTTTATGTTATTATTTTAACCTTTAATGGTGGAATCCAATTCAAAGCTTTTTGGAATATTTACTTGTACGCTATGTTGTGTTCTGTAAATTGCATTTATACCCATGCTAATAATGTATAATTTAAATATTCATTGGAAAATTACACAGAGGCCCTTGAACTTTGAAATTATGTTTTGGATAACATTTTTACTTAATTTTATTTGCATTTCAGTCACTGCTTGTGTTGTAAGTTTCTTTTATTTATTTTCAACATTAAAAATATCATTCTACATTTAAAAATTATTGGAATATTATTTTCAGTTCCTTCTATATTATCAAATTACATATATTTTTCACATGGAACATATTTTTCTATATTTAAAAATATAAAATATATTGCATTTATTCCTTGTTTGCATTAAAAAATCTATAAAAGTCGGATTTTTTTGAAAAATTCTAAAAAACCATGATCTATTTAGTATTATATTTTATGCCTATAGACTAAAAATCACTAAAATTTTCAAATGGAAAACAAAAATTGCAAACCCTTGATACACTATAAAATATTAAAAAAATAACATTTTTTATTTCTATGTTTTATTTATAGTATATGTAATATATTAAAATTGGTTTTGGAAAATTTTGAGCTATTTAGTTATTTTTGAAATCTAAAATAAGTTAGCTATATATTATTTCTCATTGTTTTCTTATTTTCGTTAAATCAAAAAATACAAAAAATTAGAAAAAAATAGAGAAAAATAATAAAAATATAATACATTGTAAAAAAATCAAAAAAGATTATATTTTATGTATTTTGATTTTTATAGGTATATTTGTATATGTGCCAGCCTATATTGTATAAATATATTTATATTTACTATTATCATTATTAATAAAAATCCAAAAAACATGTTTAATACCCTTAAAAAATAAAAAGGAATGTACCTAGGATATTTTTCTGATTTTATTTATTTTATATATTTATAGCTTTTATCTATTATATTACATACTTATATATATTTATTTATTACCTCTATTATTAAAAAGAAAATAAAAAATAAAACAAATAAAACAAATAAAAAGTAAAAAACAAAAAATATAAATTAAAAATTTCAAAAATTACATATAAAAATTCATTAAAAACAAAAATCACTATACAAACACAACAATAATTATGGTATTTTTTTCCAATTTTTGTGCTCTATTCACCTTGCTCCATGTATTCGACCTCTACACATAATTACATCTAAACAAAATTACACATATACACACTAATTGTAGAGTTATTTTAAATTTTAACTTCACATTTTTGCTCTGCATTGCTTCATCTATTTCGGGTTAATTTTTGTTTGAAGAGATGTTCTCCTTAGATCGCCTCAACGACTATATTCCTGCTTTGTGTGGAATACAAGACCTGTGAAAATCCCACGTCAACAATTGGCACCTATGCCGAGGAGAAATACATAAGATAGATTTTTGTGCTATTTTTGTTCATTATTTTTCTTGTTTCATTTTTTCTTTATTTGATATAATTTCTTAATTAGCTAATCACTTCTTTTCTATTTTCTTGCGATGGACCTCGAGGCGAAAGCAACCACTTTTGTGGTTGGAGCACTAGAGCTACGAGGAAAGTAGCTCTTGTTACCGTGAGCTACTTGGAGAGAGTAGGAGAGGAGAGAGACTTTTAACAAAGATCATTTTCTTCTTTTATTTTTTTTTGAGAGAGTGCTATTATTATTTTCCATTATTATTTGTAATAATACAGGTGGACTGATCTTTGGATTGTCAGGCCTATTTTACCAAGTGCTTGTACACTTGGGGCTCACCATGTTTTTGGTGTTATCATCTCCCTATTTTCTTTGTTTTTCGCATTTTGTACTTTCTGCCTTATTGTCATTTGTTTTGTGGAATGAGTCCTTAGCATTTTAGGATTGCTTTCTTGGTAAATTAGGTTCAAACACTTAATAGAAGCATGCACATATAGTACCTACGTTTGGACTTAGAAAAATCTTAATTATTGATGACTTAGACTTGGAGCCATATGCTACAAGAGACTCTACCCGCTGTGGTAGGTATCTTAGGTGAGTGAACGTGTGACGAATCAAAGGTTTCACTGATGTGCAGCGCCGCCCACACCTAAGTAGGGTATTACACAGATTTCTCCATCAAAATAACTATAAAAGCATAATTGAAAGAATAGAAACATAAGTGATGGAGAATCGGTAAACACCACGTGTCTTAGACGAGTGAACGCGTGACGAATCACAGGGTTCACTGACATGCATAGCCGCCTACACCTAAGTAGGGTGTTACACAGATTTCTCCTCGAACCACAACAGAAAACAAATCGGAAAGAAAGAAGAATCAAGAACAAAGCTTGGATGAATTGAAATCCTAGCTTATGAAACAAATTAGGAAAAGATCATACCTTTCTCCTCCTCGTTCTCCCGGCAGTGCTTCGCTAGCGCTCCTCCCTCGCTTCCCACTCCTCCTCCTGACCTCTCGACCCTAGCCCTTGGGGTGGTGGCGGTAGTGGATGTTGTAGAGAATGAATGGGTAGGGGGTTATTTATAAGCTCCAGAAAACCACTAACCATGGTTAGAAAACCATGGTTTATACCTTAACCATGGTTTAGTGGACCATGGTTTTGGTCCATGGTTTTGGCCAAAACTTATCCCAAACTTGAGACTTATGTTAGAACATTCTAGCGGCTTTGAGCAGTCAATAGTCTTTTTCGAGCAAGCTCTACAGCTTCCCATGTCTCTTACTGGGTATCTGAATTATAAAGGTTCTTTATCCCGACCTCTTGCCAATCCAAAGGAGTAGTACACCTACGTCCATTAAGTGCTTCAAATGGTGCCATGCCAATACTTGTATGGTAAATGTTTTTGTATGTGAATTCTGCAAGAGGTAAGTGTTTAGTCCATGATCCCTTCCATTCTACGGCACAAGCTCATAGCATATCCTCTAGTGCTTGAATCGTGCATTCTGACTGACCATCTGTTTGTGGATGATATGTTGTACTCAGGCATAGTTGTGTACCTAAGGCTTTCATGAAGTTCTCCCAATAGTGTGAGGTGTATCATGAATCTCGATCAGAAACTACTTCCTTTGGGATACCATGGAGGTGAATCACATGTGTAATATATAATTCTGCAAGCTAATCTGGAGTGAAAGATAAGCTTATCGGAATAAAGTGTGCTACCTTTGTCAGACGATCTATTATAACCCGGATACTATCTTTACTACCAGTCGTCTGAGGTAAGCCAGTAACGAAATCCATGGAAATGCTTTCCCATTTCCATTAAGGTATATGGAGAGGTTGCAATAATCCTGGTGTCTTTTGGTGTGAAGCCTTTACCTGCTGGCAAGTGAAACATGAATTCACAAACTCAAAAACATCTTTCTTCATTCCTGGCCACCAAAAGTATGAATGAAGGTCCTTATACATCTTTGTAATTCCTGGATGAATAGATAATCTTGAGCAGTGCGCTTCTCGTAAGATGTCTTTCCTTAGTTCAGGTATGTATGGTACACAAACTCTGTGATGGTTATACAATAACCCATCTTGTATCTGGAATCCCTCTATCTCATTCTTTTCAAGTTGTTGTCTCAAGTCTTTAAGGACTGGATCATCCTCCTGTCCTTTCTTTATTCTATCCCAGATCTCTGGTTTGTATTGGTCTGGAATAGTTATAGTATCGGCACTACTATCAAATGGTTTACATTCACTTAACGTTGATAGTAAACCCCAGAAGTGGATAGCACTCACCATCCCAGGTGAATAAGTTCTTCTGCTAAGGGCAACTGCTACGACGTTCCCCTTACCAGGGTGGTAGGAGATAGTACAATCATAGTCTTTCAACAACTCTAGCCATTGTCTTTGTCTCATATTTAGTTCCTTCTGATCAAATAGATATTTCAAGCTTTTATGATCACTGAAGATTTCAAAAGTAAAGTAATATCATAGAGGTAATGTCTCCATATCTTTAAAGCAAAAACTATAGCAGCAAATTCAAGGACATGTGTTGGGTAGTTCTTTTCATGTGTCCTGAGCTGTCGTGATGCATAAGCAACTACCTTACCATGTTGCATAAGAACTACCCCAAGTCCTTATTTAGACGCATCAGTGCACATTGTAAACCCTTCACTCCCATAGGGTAGAGTAAGGATTGGTGCAGATGTTAGGCATTCCTTCAGTGTCTGAAAACTAGCTTCACATGTATCAGACCATAAGAATGGGACTTCCTTCTGAGTTAGTCTAGTCATTGGCAATGCTATTCGTGAAAAGTCCTTCACGAATCTTCTATAATATCCAGCTAAACCCAGAAAAGATCGTATTTCTATGACAGTCTTTGGGTGTTCCCAATGAAGGATACGGGAAAAATCCTCAAGCGCATCACGGAAGCGTGATGATCACATCGAATGCGATCGGGAGAGACTAGTCGTACTAGTCGCTCGATGCAGCGGAAATTAAAATTTTTTTATGTGATGAAACCACATGATCCAAGAACACTTCTTGGATCGTTTCATCTAAAACACAAACAATTAATAAGATTATCTCTTGAAGTGTGGTTGCGATCGAGTCTCTAAACCAAGAGACCTCCTGTCTCAAGTCCGATCCAACAGAGGAGATGCTTGCGAGCACGGGGATGAATCGTGTGCTCCTCGCAATCCATGTTGATGATCCAAGTGGCGGATCTCCGGATCTCGTCACACGAGCTCCAACATATTCTTCACGAGCGAGACGCACCAAAGGAGATGGAGATCCACGAATAAGAACTCCAGCAGGATAACGACGATGCTGCAGCGATGTCGATTCTCTCAAAGGCTCCATGGTGGACGACCATATGAGAGAGATGGAGAGAGGCACATGACGTGTCGATAGAGAGAGAGAGAAGAGCATTCATTATAATCATCTAACATATATTTTGAAGAGCAAGGGTGCCTCTTCTTATATAGGGTTTTGGGAGTCCATGGATCTCAATCCATGGACAACACGCAATCAATGGTTGAGATTGATTTGTGTTTTTTTCAATGGCCATGACCTTTTTGTGAAAAACGCAACAACAATTAATTTAATTTAATTTAATTTAATATATATCAATAAATCAATATATTTAAATTCAAATCAAATCAATTAATTATCCTTGGAGATAATGAGGAGATAAACCATATCCCTTAAAAATAAGGACGACCACTCTTCTCATGAGATCTCATTTATCTCATGAGATCTCATTCTCTCATGAGATCTCATTATCTCATGATATATCTCAAAAATTAACAATTGTTGTAAATTATTTCACAAATATAATTCACAATTATCTTGTGAAATATTGCAATCATGCCATTAAAAAAATGTGAATCACATTCACATCCCAAAATAAAATGTAAATTATATTTTCAATTAATCATCTAATGTGAATCCATTTCACATTAATAATTAATTAACAAATATAAATCACAATATGCTCTCTCTTATATATTATAAATCACATTTATAATATATATGATTAATATGGATAGTGCTATCTACATTATTCATATCCATGATAATTAAATCACATTTAATTATCTTGGATCTCTTTTCTCATGTGCCCAAATAACATGAATCACATTCACATTATTTCATATTTTTGATAATTAAATCACATTTAATTATATTAGATATCACTCCTTATAATATGAATCAAATTCATATTATCCGTGATAATTAATCACATTTAATTATCAATTTTCTTGATGCCTGGATACTTATATGAACAATGAAATTATACATGAACTCTTTCAAGGATAATGTGCTTTCTCCGCGGATACTTGGAGATAAGGACTAGACGATTGTATTGTTCCACGTATAGTGACTTGGATATTGAGATCACATCTCAAATCTAGATCTCGGGCCTCCCATAGATGCTTGATTAAATCAAGATCGCAAATCTAATCTTCTCATTGCATCTGAATCAGATTCAGATCAATGTCTAACATTTGCACCAAGATCAAATTACTTCTCTACTGAGAGGAGTCACTAAAATCCAGATCCGTTTCATCACTCCTTATGAAAAGAAGCGTCATGGTTATACAATCGTTTATGATCACATCACCCACCCTCAGGTATTTCCAACACATGTACATCCTGCATACTGGAAGACCCAAAATAAACCCGAAGTATTAGATCAACTTTATATTGTCTACTTCAGGGTTTTATCAATAAGGCTCATGTGATCATTGGGATTTGGCATCGATCATATACTTTCCAAAAGCATATATCATACCTAGGTCTTGATCATATACTTTCCAAAAGTATATATCAAACCTACAAATTCAGTCAAGCTTCCAAAGCGAGACGACCGTGCACAGAACTTCATTCTTCCCAATATCTCATGAGTGAGTGATGAAACTCGATTTCATCATCATAATTTCACGTTATTAACCCCCTTGCTTAGGCTTAGTGTCAATAAATCCCAGTTAATGTCCTGTAATTATCAGAGTCTCAAATAAATTCAAAACCACAAAAAAGGTCAAAATGATAATTCGTGGTATTTTTAGACTTAAGGATACTCTTAAAAATATTTGGAGGCTACAGTTGATCTCATCTCTAGTTTTGGTCAACATGAAACTTGTATATCTCATCAAGATCTACAACTGTCATGTTTTGAGTTTTCTCAAATTCGACCAAATAAGCCTTCAAATATCAAAAATATCATCAGAATAACCTGATTGGGCCATGTGGCCCATTCTAGGGGCGCCACGTGGCCCCGCCTCCCTTGTCTCTTCCGCCTCCTCATCCAACCGTCGGATCTCCTCCTGAGATCCAACGATTCCAGGCGTTCCACGCACCTTCTTTTTCCTGGGTCGTTTGATCATCCCCGCCTTTAATCTCCGCCGCTCATTGCCGCCTCTCTTCCCTCGCACCACGTGTCGATTGCGGAGCCCTCCGATCGCGCAATCATCTTGCCATCTCCACCGTTAACGGCCTCAACGTTAATAGCCGCGCGATCAAGTCTCCAGAGATGATCACCACCGCATATAAGTGCCTTGCGCAGAGCGCGCCACGTGGCGCATTGAGATCCGTCCGATCACGCTCATAATATCTTGATCTCTGCCGTCCATGAACGCTTAATCCTCAACCTTCCGATCAACAACTCCTTCACATCCAAGCCGCTCGCCAGCGCCGCGGCCAGAGCTTGACACGTGGCTGCTTCACATCCCTTCGATCGCCTAAGTATAGGGGGGACCCAAGTCCCTGTGATTTCTCTACTCATCTTTTCTTGCCTTTATACTTAGGTTATTTCTAACCTAAGTATAGGGGGAGCACCTCTTAGCTCCCGTATATTTCTCTGTACTTAAATGGACCTATGGACTCGTATCATTTAGTGCTATGAGGACATAGCAAAGTTTAAGGATAGGGGGGTATACCGTATATATAATTTACTTACTTTAGCTAATATCTGAAAAATTTGAAAAATTTAAAACTTTTTGGCGAAAGTAAAATTCTTTGGACTAAGAGAACTCAAATGATTTCACGGCTTTTCTACACTATGTTACACTATTTTGATAAAAATATTTTCGAAACCGATTTGAAAAAAAATGAGTTTTTCTTGTTTTGAAGAATCTTTTTGAAAATATTTTGAAAATCTTTTATTTGTGTGACATGGTTTTGAAAATCTTTTATCAAGGAAAGTTGAGTCTAACCTGTGTTTTAACTTTAAAAACTAAAATCCATAAAAATGAGCAAAATTAGAAAAAAAATCTTGTTTTTGAATGAAGAAGTTGGATTAGTCCTCTACACTTACACTTTTCACCCAGGATCTGAATTGGTCAAGGAGACTTAGCTTTTTGAGGTCTTTGAGATTTGCGGTTAACCAGCCTTAACCATCAGGGTCTTAGACTTAATCATCCACATTCCCCTAGGTCTCTAGATTTGCATGCTATATTCCATGCTTAGTCTCAGACAAAGAGAATATGATCAGCACATCACATGCACGACTGCGGTTTTGATTGAGATGAGTTGATTTTTCACCTGAGGGATTGGGATGAGGAAGTCAAGTTTGGATTTGATCTAATGATGCTCGAGGATGGGATAAAATCAATGAAGGCTTCATGAAACCTGAGTGTCAGCATCTTTAGCCAGTATGAGAACATGGTTCTTGTACTATCTCTTGACATTTACCTAAGTGCCTGGGTGTGATATAAATAAAAAATTGTTGATCAGTGTGCGCCAACTCTTGGTAAAAGCAGTGGAGCTAGCCAAAAATACTACAAATCAATGAAATTTCAAAGAAAAGCTCTCATTCCACAAAGTTACATATCAAAGAGTTTCCACCAAAGGCGAGCGCTCCCAAACTTTTCAAAGTGTCCACTTGGACCACCGCTATTAGGACCAGGAGTCGGGCTTGCACCAAAAAAGGGCTCTGCATCGTAAATGCTACAAGTCTGGGTGTCGAAGGTACAATAGGTACTCAAAAGAGACACACCCCGGTGTACTCCCAGGAAAACAAGTACAGACGGCTCCAACTTCTCTTGACGGACGCACTGATCAACACCAAAAAAAATGTGTTGCGTAAAAGGCACTAGAGAGAATCCTTGTTCCAATGAGAGGGAGAGAAGAATTGACACAATCCCATGCCCTTCATCAACTGGTCTTCCATATACACTTTCTAAGTCTGACAACTAAAGAGACGGTGGACTGAATGCAAGATTTGATTTATTCCCTAGTGCTGAGGATTGGGTCCTTTGGAGATTTTTTCGGACCAAGATTTTGGGTGACGAATTGACTCTACTCTCAGAATTGCGGTCAACACTAAATTTCATATCCTTTAGTTTATATGTACATCAGAGAGAGTCTAGAGAAATAGAGGAATTGGAAGCCTCTTGATTAAGGCTGGGTTGAACTCTAAAATTTTGAATCTCTGAAACCGAGTCGACTTGATCAGATTGGATCATGTATTCACATGCACAAGGGGGTTAATCCAACTTAGTCATTCTTTTTGATGCTCGAGGACGAGCATGGTTTAAGTATAGGGGGGTGATGAAACTCGATTTCATCATCATAATTTCACATTATTAACCCCCTTGCTTAGGCTTAGTGTCAATAAATCCCAGTTAATGTCCTGTAATTATCAGAGTCTCAAATAAATTCAAAACCACAAAAAAGGGCAAAATGATAATTCGTGGTATTTTTAGACTTAAGGATACTCTTAAAAATATTTGGAGGCTACAGTTGATCTCATCTCTAGTTTTGGTCAATATGAAACTTGTAGATCTCATCAAGATCTACAACTGTCATGTTTTGAGTTTTCTCAAATTCGACCAAATAAGCCTTCAAATATCAAAAATATCATCTGAATAACCTGATTGGGCCACGTGGCCCGTTCTGGGGGCGCCACGTGGCCCCGCCTCCCTTGTCTCTTCCGCCTCCTCATCCAACCGTCGGATCTCCTCCTGAGATCCAACGATTCCAGGCGTTCCACGTACCTTCTTTTTCCTGTGTCGTTTGATCATCCCCGCCTTTAATCTCCGCCGCTCATTGCCGCCTCTCTTCCCTCGCACCACGTGTCGATTGCGGAGCCCTCCGATCGCGCAATCATCTTGCCATCTCCACCGTTAACGGCCTCGACGTTAATAGCCGCGCGATCAAGTCTCCAGAGATGATCACCACCGCATATAAGTGCCTTGCGCAGAGCGCGCCACGTGGCGCATTGAGATCCGTCCGATCACGCTCATAATATCTTGATCTCTGCCGTCCATGAACGCTTAATCCTCAACCTTCCGATCAACAACTCCTTCACATCCAAGCCGCTCTCCAGCGCCGCGGCCAGAGCTTGATACGTGGCTGCTTCACATCCCTTCGATCGCACCGCTTCGGATCTAATCAAGACCGCTCTTTCGCGCTTAGATCTCCACCGTTGGATCTCCAGATCCAACGGTCAGAGGTCATCGTCAACCTCCAGACCCCCCACTCTTCCCACTTTCTCCAGTTCGCGCACATCTCTTCCCCTTTGTATTTTCTTCGCCACCTCAGTCAACTCCGCCCATCGCTAACCACCTCTCGGTCTTCTCCACTATTCCCTCTCCCTCGCGCACTCCTCCAAGACCCACGACTTCCTTCCAGTCGCCCCACATTCTCCTCCAAACCCACGTCGATCACCATCACTTCCGCCATCTCCGCCCTTCAAATACGCCTCCACCTCGCACTTTCGCCGGCGTCCACCTGTACGTGGGAAACCTCCCAGCGAGTCCCCGCCCCCCGGTGACAGCGAGGGGGCGTCTAGGAGCGCGAAGACGAAGGTACGCCCCGGTAACGACCCCTGGGCATGGTAGGCCAGGCCTGCGGAGCCCCGTCTCCGCCAAGCTGCTCCCCGTAGCCGGCGGAGTTCAGCGATGACCCCGAGGTCCTCCGATGACCTCGAGCACAGGCCCCGCTCCGCCCCATCGCCGGTAAGTCCTCTTCTTCTTCCTCTGTAATTTTCTTTTAATTTCTTTAATTTTCTAGGCCGCATGGGTCGTCCGCGACCTCCATTAAACCTCCTCCGAGTTTCGCCTTCAACCCCCCTTTCACGCGCACGCTTCCGCTCACCTTCTCCTTCCTCCACGCTTTAAATCCCCTCCGACCCATCTCCTCCGCCTTCGCGGCGGAGGAGCTTCGAGCTCTCATGTTCTCCGCCCCATATGAGCTCCCCATTTCACTTCACTAAGTACGCACGAGTGTTTGTCTGCTTCGGCTATTGAGCTAACCATGCAGGTCGGCATATCTTTCAATGGCCGGATGTTCGCCGGAGGCTACTTCGTTGCAGCCGCGTTCGACATCAGAGCTCCGATGGACTGAGCCACGACTTCGACCTCTTCCCCGAACTCCCCGCTTCATCGACATCCACTTAGGGAGCTTCGGGGAGGACCACACCGATGGAGAACGAGTGGCGGAGGAGAGCCTCCCTCGCCGGAGCTCGATATCCACCGCCATCCGAAGGAGGAGGATGACACACAGATGCCGTTGGATGGTCTCATCTCGGCGACCATCCAACGGCAATGACGAAGCCACGCCATCGACATCATTCACCGTTGGATCTGCATCATCTAACGGCTCAGTTGCGCCCACGTCGCCCGAGAACTTCGTCAACAGCAACCCTTGGATCGTCACGATCTAAGGGCCGACTGTCGGCCACATGGCAACGCCAGAGTTTCACCGAGCCTCAGCCCCTGAGCCTCCAGGCTTGGGAGGTCCGAACCTTCCCCGAGCCTGCAGCGGATCCTATCCTCAGCCGAGCCTACCCGAAGCGCCTCCGAACCTCTGCCTTGCCCGAGCCTCCGTCCGAGCCTTGATAGCACGTGCTACGCACGTGCTATATGGGAATTTTGCAGAGACGCCCACGGAAGTCTTCAATATTGCAAATAGGTCCCCGCGCGATTGGTATATTTACAGGGAAGGACCCGCGTCTTATTTTTATTACATTTCAGTCCTTTCCAGGGACCTTTTTGTAGTTATCATTTCATGTTTCTTTGCATTTATGCCCTTGCCTTTCTTATTGCATAACTGGAGCATCATGTTTCCTTTTCAGTTGATTTCAGTTTCATTTCGAAGCTCGTTTGACGAACTTTCTCATGACATGATAATTTCATTTAATGGACACTTTAATGTTGATGTATTATTTTGCTAGCTATGTGTCTCTTGATACTTAATCTATGCCTTGTTCAAATTGAGTTTGTGATCTTAATTAAATCTGGAATTGACTCTTTGATTATTTTGCTCGTTAATTTGTATCTAGGGCATATTTCCATTGCATCTCATTGCATTTACCTGCACGATAAAAAATGATTAAAAAAATGCATGTTTATTTTATGTTTTAATGCATTGTCTTGTTTTGTCTTTGCATATTTTGACCTATGTGCTTTAATTCAACACTTAATTAAATAGACTCAAATCCGATTAATACGAGAGAGGCTCGTGTCCCTGAGTTCGACCTTGGTTTCTTACCAAGTAAAATAAAAATACTGACCATCGCATTCTTATTTGACATATATCAATGAGATGGTCTCTTTGATGAGCCCGAATTGGCCCGACTGCTACAACATTTATCAAGTGTTAAAAACACTCTTTTAAAGGGCTGATTTTGCGATTCATCAGTGAGCTCATGTCTTTCGGTTCAGTAGTGAACCTGTATGATCCCTTTGAGAGATCATATTACTCATATGCCCTTATATACACACCAGCGCACCGATGTATAGACCTTGGATAGGTCATCAACCTATTAGTCTGCTAAATGTACATACTCAGACATATAGTAACACATCTGTCTCCGGTCATAGGATGCGTGCATATACCATGGCAACATACGATATAGGTCTTTGATTATCTCGATCTCGTTAGGTCAACTCTTTGACCTGACTAATCTGACATTTCTGAATCTCTATTCCTATAAAGAGGACCTACATCAAGAGGTCGGTCAGATATCAGCCTATGTGAGAAAGGATTGCCATCTCCTACTCAGGCTGGATATCATCGCTTAACAATCATTTGATGGTGCTTGATGAGTCCTCAATCTAACTCTTTAGATATTCATCCAAGTACCAGCCTCTATGATTCAAAAGTTGAACCAACAGTTGTATGATTATTAAGATGGACTTGGTACATAACCCTAATTATACTAAGGGACCTATTATGCAAATTATTTATTCTTCATTTCAGATCAGGGAATGATATTCGCAATAACATTTATTGCATAATGGCTCGTCGTGGGCTCGCATGTACAACAATCTCCCACTAGCCCAAAGAGCCATTAATGGGATAATCATTTAAACCCACAATCGTGAGACAATAATAGGCTATTTAGAAAATATCTAGGTAAGCTGATCAGTCACTCTGTTCCCAAGAGACTATTCCAAGTCCTTTTACGGCACATGCAAATCCCTCAGTAACAGTGCTCGCATCCAATGCGAATGTTGCATCTTATCCAACCAATACTCAATATTGTTAGTTATAGTATCCTTCAAATTAATAATTATCATAACCAGTATTTCCATAATCCTTATCATAATACCCTTATTCCTGGATATCACTATCTCTTAAGGTATCCACAGTTAAGACCTTTTAGATCTCTATCTATAAAGGCTTAAGTTGTTTAAGATAAGGCTTTAAGATCACTATCTCAGAAAAACTTATCATATATGAAGATTTTGTTATTACTACAATCAAGTGTTTCATCTCCATAGTAGGATTAACAATACTTTACTACTCCCACTGCATGGCATATATCTGGCTTTTGTACACATCTAGCATACACTCAGCTTATCGTAACTGATGCACAAGTGCAAGCAGTTCTAGCATTCACTTCCTCAACTCTTTGAGGTGTTATCCTTTTAGATAGGTCAGTACCAAATCTTAAGGAAAGAAAGCCTTTCTTGGACTTTTCCATAAAATGGAACATGTCCAAGGTGTACTACAAATGTGACAGTCCCAATCCCCTCTTTTCTTTGCTTCTGAACAATTTCAGAACTAAGATCTAAGAGATATCCTTGAAATCATATTTCAAGATATGGAATAGCTAGTCTATAAAACACTTATTATCATCCTTATATCATTTAACAAAATGATTAGGATATTATGTACATTTAGCATGATGAACACAATGGCACTCCCACTAAGCTTCATATGGTTCATCAAGATTCTATCTGAAATCATAACATTTGTAATTTCATCAAATCTTATGTTCCAACTTCAAGAAGCTTATTTGGGTCCATAAATGGATTTCTTTAGCTTTCACATCTTCCTTTCCCCAATCATGAAACCCTGGGGCTACTTCATATGAATATATTCAGAGAGGCATTCATAGAGGAATGCAATCTTGACTTCCATCTCGAAGATGTCAACGCCAAGTTATGTAGATATAGTTAGCAATAATCTGATGGGTTTAAGCATGGTTACTGAAGAGCAAGTCTCATCGCAAGCAATGTATTCTCTTCCAGTGTGTAGCTCATGGCTACGAACCGAGCTTTGAAGGTCTCTACCTTATCATCAGATTCCCTTTCTCTTGAAGATCCATTTACACCTTTGTGGGTCTTACCCATATAGGTGGATTCTCAAGGGTCCATATACAACACTTGTATATGAAGTCTACTTTGGACTTTATTGCTAATATCCATCTTTCCATGTCATGATCCTTAGGAGCTTCATCACATGAAGTCCGATCATTGTCAGACTTAATCGACACATGGAATACATCCTCAAACTCATTTGAAGAGGTATTAATGTTTCATCTATAGTTATCCTTTTAGTTTCCGATTTCAGGAACCTCATTATCATCTCAAGATTAAATGAGTTCCTTTACTTCATTTTCTTCTTGATTCTCAAGAGTCTCAACCTCTAAGAATCACATTATCAGAGATGAGATATTTTAAGAATCTCAAGGTCATAAAGTAGGTATCCCATACCATCCTTTATTTTTATGATGAAGTATCGCTCTCTAGTGCTTAATTTTATCTTACTTGCATGGAATCTTATTAAGGATATATAGTGTAGTCTCTACTACATATATACCTGGAAACTAAGAGGTACTTATGCTAAAAAAATTCATTGATCAAATCACGTCACACATGATCCAATTGTATCTCCCTACAACTCTATTGAGTTCAGGTTTATCAGGAGGAGTGAGATAGAAATGATATTCATATCTACATAAGGTATTCTTTGAATTTTATCTAACAGGTACAAGCTACATAGGTTAGATCGAATTCATTTCATCTTTCTTCAAACTTTGGTTCTAAACCAAAATTGTGAAATCTTTGAACATTTCAAAGGTTTCTTAGGTGAAGATAAGAAATCTCATATCACAAATAATCATTGAATGATATCACATATCATCAATGTTTATTATGATACAGATGATCCACATACATCAATATGTATAAGATCATGAATACCCTGGCATCTTACACTATTCCCAGAGAAGAGTGTATTGGACATATTTACTTTGAATACAATATTCACAAGTATGTACTATTTGAACCTTCAGAAAATCTAAAGTTCAATACCTCACTAGTCTATTGATCATGTCAATAGATATAAGTCCAAGACTCGATGCCGGATCATTGTCAAATGATCTTCATCCTCCTATTGATCTGTTAAGGTTTAATTTTCAGTATTAGAAATCTTAATGAACCATTCATTAATTTTCTAATTTTTGGAGTCCACTAGATGTTAGATTACTATCTGAAATATATCCATCATAACCTTTTATGATAATTCTATCTCATAATTCATGTTTATTTCCAACATTTAGAAACAAACAATGAGTGTATTCTAATATCTAGGTCATAGAGACATTCTCTAAGGGTGCATTTGGTTGGCGCGTTAAGGCAGGTTAAACTGGTAGAGGGTAACCCGTTTTTGGATTTTGGTGTTTGGATAGAGGGTTAAGCTGGGGGTAGGTTAGAAGTGGGTTTGGGTGATATGATTGTATTGAAATTTGAAAAAGTGAGTAATTATTGTGATGTGATTGTATTAAAGTTTGGAAAAGTGAGTAGAAGTGGAGTAGTTTATAATTTTTATATGATATGATGGTATAATATATTATTTTTTGATAGGATTGATGATGTAAAATTGATTTATTTAATTTTTTAAAAAGGAATAAAGTGGGACCCATGGGGAGAGAGGGGGATGTGGGTTAAGGAGGGTAAGCTCCCCCAAGGAGAGGGTAACCCGGTAGCCAAATGCTACCTAAGACTAAGGCTCTCCCACTGAAACTTTGAAGTCTATCAATCCAACAGAGGTTGTTGAAACAATTGTGTCAATATCCATGTGGATAACTATAAACCTTAAGATCAAATTTTTCAGTCTTCTAAAATATATGCAACAATTGCAAGTGTCATTAGAAGAATGAGATACAATTATTAGACTTTAATCTTATCTTATAAGAAAGTCAATTTCAATGATTAAATGTAGATTATTTCGATGCACTATCCGAGTCCATCTTTAAGGATCCAAGATAGTCCGGATAGTCAAACTATCAATACATCGACTCATTGCAGTATTGGCAGTCATCCAACTATCTGGATGCCATATGGAAGTCACAGAAGTAGGTCAACTCTTTGACTTTCCTTCTTGCTTGGGTCAGACCCATGCTTCCACTGCGCTCTCTTTATCTATGAACAACCATTGCTCAAGACAAAGAATCTCTTATGTTGAACTCAAAAGATTTCAATATAAGAGAACTTCAACATTTATACATGCTTCATTTAATTCATACAATAAATATTATGAAGATTCATGAATGACTTGAGTATAGACAGTAGAATGATGACATTCATCATTTCTACATCCATCTAGACTCTTAAAACATTGGTTCAGTAGGTATTCAAACATTTTGAATACATCATCTCTTTCGAGCGACCATTCTGCATAATGCAGAGAACCATGCCATTCATGATCAAATGTCTAGAGCACATATGTATGCCAAAATATCTTCTATGATTTTATAAGGATTATTCGACAATTATGATCACCATTGACATGTCACTTCCAAAGTACACTCGATGACAACCACATACATTATGTGTCCAACTGCAAGTACAATATCTGGATCATGAGTCCAATCCATGATATTTTACTAGTTATTATTGAGTATAACATTGAGTGGGTTTAATGAAGGATTATCTGAAATAAGAAATTTACATAAGTGTATATGATTCTATATACATATTTTACTTTGATTTAGGAGTTTTTATATCAAAGTTGTCTTGCCTTGTCAACACTGAAAGTTCATTCCCTTAATCACTTTCAATGTAAGAGATATATTTACCATGATATCTCAAGCAAGATCTGGGATCTCCTTCCTTATCTTTGTCACATCCCAATAATATGACAACTTGTGACACCGATAAAAAGAAGCGGGAACACTCCTCCTTGCAAGTCCAACTTGCATCTCCCAATTCGGTCTTTAATACCCGGGCCCACCACCCCTAAGGTGATGTTGACCCGTCATTAATTGAACCAACCATCAACAGGCATAATACTCACTATACGCAATCCAATATCGCCCCAATAATATGAGGACTCAATATTGGAGTCACTACGTATACGGCCTTACTCTTTCGAGAAGCGAAGAGCCTGATCCAAGTGGCTTGTATGCAGGAGTTGTCACTTCAGACAGACGTCTCCGACATACAATCTCTGGCGACGGAACCCTTCACCTTGACGGGAGACCATGGATGTCACTAATGTGTTCCTCCATATCATATTCAAATTCTAATTAATCATCATGAATCACATTCATTATGATCAATTCTTCCAAGGGAAATACACATCTATTCATAATAGAGTGCTTTTAGTTGGATATAATCAATTTAATCACATTAAAATAATTATCAATCCAATTTTCAATCAACAAACTTGATTATTACTTGAATAGTAGGTATAATCTCAAAGTATATATTATTTGATTTTTAATAATTAGAAAAATACACTTTGACTTCTCCGGCATTATTGAGTCCCTACCTGATGTCATGGCCATTACTGACGAGAGAGGGACGGACCACATACCTTGCAACCCGTTACCCCAATGCTCTTCGACTAGACACCATATCCACCTCAGGAAAGGATAATGTCAGATAGATCATTATGCACTTTGAGATGCTCATCGTTTTTTCAACCGAAATTATACCATATAATATTCTTCAAAACCATTTTGATAATATTATAAGGAGATTTTCTAAACAAATCCCCCAATCCTATTCAAGCAATAGGATTTTGCATGTAAAATTTGTCCTACAACTATTGTAGGATAAACTAGGGTTTTGAATGAAAACAATGTTTGTTGATGATTTCATATCAACCAATTATGATCAAGATTAACTATCTTATCATTTTGTTTAGTGAAATGTCATTTAAGGAAATAATTGTCATATTTAAATACTTCACAAATATTTATCAATAATCATTTCAGAAAATTAACAATTAATTTTCATTAATTTATTTGAATGACAATCACAGGATTTTGGATAATCATGCAATTTCCAACAGTGACCCTCACTAACTAAAAATAGCATATCTCATTCATTTTAAATTCAAATTAAGCAAAATCAATTTACAGAGATTGATAACTTGATTTAAAACGAAATTATGTGATAAACACACATTTTCAGGTATTTTAAAACCGTAATTAACATCTTAATTACGTCTCTAATCGCAATCCCCGAAATAGTGGATATATGATTAATAAAACGACCATATCTTGAGCAAACGGAATCCAAATTACGCAAACTCAAATCCTACTGTTTCCTTGATTAAGGGGAACATTATCCAATTTAAAATTCAAGTTTAAACCATTTAAACAGGGCCTAAATTTTATTACAAGATAGGGCTGCGAAAATTGAAACGCTAAAATCTTCACGAACCCAAACGAGTAAAAATCTTCGTAGGTTCATGGATCTAATCCAAAACCTTCGTCAACATGGCTATGATACCACTTGAAGGATACGGGAAAAATCCTCAAGCGCATCACGGAAGCGTGATGATCGCATCGAATGCAAACGGGAGCGACTAGTCTCACTAGTCGCTCGATGCAGCGGAAATTAAACTTTTTTTACGAGATGAAACCACATGATCCAAGAACACTTCTCGGATCGTTTCATCTAAACCACAAACAATTAATAAGATTACCTCTTGAAGCATGGTTGCGATCGAGTCTCTAAACCAAGAGACCTCCTATCTCAAGTCCGATCTGACAGAGGAGACGCTTGCGAGCGCGGGGATGAATCGCGTGCTCCTCGCAATCCATGTTGATGATCCAAGTGGCGGATCTCCTGATCTCATCACATGAGATCCAACATATTCTTCACGAGTGAGACACACCGAAGGAGATGGAGATCCACGAATAAGAACTCTAGCAGCATAACGACGATGCTGCAGCGATGTCGATTCTCTCAAAGGCTCCATGGTGGATGACCATAAGAGAGAGATGGAGAGAGGTACATGACATGTAGAGAGAGAGAAGAGAGCATTCATTATAATCATCTAACATATATTTTGAAGAGCAAGGGTGCCTCTTCTTATATAGGATTTTGGGAGTCCATGGATCTCAATCCATGGACAACATACAATCAATGGTTGAGATTGATTTGTTTTTTTTCAATGGTCATGATCTTGTTGTGAAAAATGCAATAAAAATACATTTAATTTAATTTAATATATATATCAATAAATCAATATATTTAAATTCAAATCAAATCAATTAATTATCCTTGGAGATAATGAGGAGATAAACCATATCCCCTTAAAAATAGGGACGACCACTCTTCTCATGAGATCTCATTTATCTCATGAGATCTCATTGTCTCATGAGATCTCATTATCTCATGATATATCTCCAAAATTTACAACAACAATTGTTGTAAATTATTTCACAAATATAATTCACAATTATCTTGTGAAATATTGCAATCATGCCATTAAACAAATGTGAATTACATTCACATCCCAAAATAAATTGTAAATTATATTTTCAATTAATCATCTAAATTGAATCCATTTCACATTAATAATTAATTAACAAATATAAATCACAATATGCTCTCTCTTATATATTATAAATCACATTTATAATATATATAATTAATATGGATAGTGCTACCCACATTATTCATATCCATGATAATTAAATCACATTTAATCATCTTGGATCTCTTTTCTCATGTACCCAAATAACATTAATCACATTTACATTATTTCATATCTTTGATAATTAAATCACATTTAATTATCTTAGATATCACTCGTTATAATATGAATCAAATTCATATTATCTATGATAATTAAATCACCTTTAATTATCAATTTTCTCGATTCTTGGATACTTATATCAACAATGAAATTATCCATGAACTCTTTCAAGGATAATGTGCTTTATCCGTGGATACTTGGAGATAAGGATAGGGCGAATGTATTGTTCCACGTATAGTGACTTGGATATTGAGATCACTTCTCAAATCAAGATCTCGGGCCTCCCATAGATGCTTGATTAAATCAAGATCGCAAATCTAATCTTCTCATTGCATCTGAATCACATTCAGATCAATGTCCAACATTTGCACCAAGATCATATTACTTCTCTACTGAGAGGAGTCACTAAAATCCAGACCCGTTTCATCACTCCTTGTGAATAGAAGCGTCATTGTTATACAATCGTTTATGATCACATCCCCCTCAGGTATTCCCAACACCTGTACATCCTGCATACTGGAAGACCCAGAATAAACACGAAGTATTAGATCAACTTTATACTGTCTACTTCAGGGTTTTATCAGTAAGTATCTCATTTGATCATTGGGATTTGGAATCGATCATATACTTTCCAAAATCATATATCATACCTAGGTCTTGATCATATACTTTCCAAAAGTATATATCAAACCTACAAATTCAGTCAAGCTTCCAAAGTGAGACGACCGTGCACGGAATTTGATTCTTCCCAATATCTCATGAGTGAGCTCATGTCTTCCGGTTCAGTAGTGAACCTGTATGATCCCTTTGAGAGATCGTATTACTCATATGCCCTTATATGCACACCAACGCGTTGGTGTATAGACCTTGGTTAGGTCATCAACCTATTGGTCTGCCAAATGTACATACTCAGACATATAGTAACACATATGTTGCTGGTCAAAGGATGCGTGCCTATACCGTGACAACATACGATATAGGTCTTTGGTTATCTCGATCTCGTTAAGTCAACTCTTTGACCTGACTAATCTGACACCTCTGAATCTCTATTCCTATGAAGAGGACCTACATCAAGAGGTCGGTCAGATATCAGCCTATGTGAGAAAGGATTGTCTTTTCCTACTCAAGCTGGAGATCGTCTCTTAACAATCATTTGACGGTGCTTGATGAGTCTGCAATCTAACTCTTTAGATATTCATCCAAGCACCAGCCTCTATGATTCAAAAGTTGAACCAATAGCTGTATGATTATTAAGATGGCCATGGTACATAACCCTAATTGTACTAAGGTATCTATTATGCAAATTATTTATTCTTCATTTCAGATCAGGGAATGATATTTGCAATAACATTTATTGCATAATGGCTCGTTGTGGGCTCGCATGTCCAAAACTCAACTCATCACTGCAGTAACCTTTGTAGGATCAACTGATATACCTTCCCCAGAAATAACATGGCCTAAGAAATATACTTCAGATAGCCATAAGTCACATTTACTATATTTAACATACAATTTGTTCTTCCTTAGAGTTTCAAGTGCCTGCGTGAGATGATGTTCATAAATATATTTATCCTTGGAGTAAATAAGCACATCATCAATAAAGACTACTACAAAGTGATCTAAGAACTCCTTGAATACTCTATTCATGAGATCCATGAATGTTGCTGGGGCATTTGTAAGTCCAAAAGGCATAAGTAAGAATTCATAATGCATGTATCTAGTTCAAAAAGATGTCTTGGGAATATCTATATCTCTTATCTTCAACTGATGGTATCCAGATCTTAAATCAATCTTGGAGTACACAGTTGAACCCTATAACTGATCAAAGAGATCATTTATTCTTGGCAGTGGATACTTATTTTTTATTGTCCTCTTGTTTAGTTGTCTATAGTCAATGCACAACCGCATCGACCCATCCTTTTTCCTGACAAATAAGACAGGTGCTCCCCATTGTGAAGTACTAGGATGAATGAATCATTTATCTAATAGTTCTTGCAACTGTGTCTTTAACTCTTGTAACTCAGCTGGTGCCACCCTATATGGAGGGATTGAGATAGGTTGAGTATGAGGTATAAGAGAGATTTCAAATTCAATATCTCGCTCAGGTGGTAATCCAGGTAGTTCCTCTAGAAATACATCAGGAAATTCGTACACTATAGGTATATCTTCCATCATTCCGTCTGACCCTGATGTAGTAGTTACATAAGCTAAATAGCCTTGTCACCCTTTCTCTAACAATTGTTGTGCCTTCAAAGTAGATATATATATATATTCGACATTATCATTGGATGTATTTCCAATGAACTGGAACTCTATCGAGTTAGGAAGGTGAAACGTTACTGTCTTCCTAAAATAGTCAAGACATGCATGATGCCTTTCTAACCAATCCATCTCTAGTATAAGATTAAAGTCCTCCATTTCTATCAGTAGTAGTGAAACATGTAACTGACGTCCCACTATCAGTACTATACAATTATTCAGGATTTCTAAGATTATGAATACTTGTCCTTCTGGTCCTTTGATCAGATAGGACTGTTGTACTTCTACTGGTATCTTACCCAAAGTGGGTACTAACCGTCGAGCAATAAATGAATGTGAAGCACCAGAATCAAATAAAGCATGTACTGAAAAGCCATGAATAATAATGGTACCTTGTACGACTGTGCCTGAATTGTAGGCTTGTTCTTAAGTGATTGCATTGAGCTGGCCATTAGGAATAGACAAGCTAGAACCCGCAACACTTTGTGGTGGTTCCTGTGTAGGAGGCGCTCCTTGTGAGCCATGACCTCTACCTTGTCTTCCTTCGCATGTTGCTCCATTGCTCGGAGTGGATGTTATACTGTTAATTGTTTGGTTTAAACCCTGAACCTCTCAACTACAGACAGTCTTTCCTAATGTGATCTTCTTGATGACAGTGATAACATGTACGTGTTCCTGTCTGAGATGAAGACCCAACTACAGAGGTACTAGTTCCTGGTGCTGAGTTATGAGGGTATAATGGAGGTCTAGAGAAACCCCGTCTTCCTGATAATTCCTGACCCAAGGTCTGTGGTGAGCTTATACTGGAACCGAATAGATGATAGAGACGATCTCTATTGGTATAATGTGACTTGCGTTTGGATGGTCCACCATTAAAGTGGAAACTTCTTCTTTGGTGGTTTTCATCCCTCTCCATCTCAATACGAGAGGCGATGTCCATTGCTTCATCTACGGTTGTAGCTCTAAAACCAGCAAGCTTTTCTCGCAGATCTCCCTGAAGACCGCTAACAAATATTATAAGACACTCTTGTGGTAAAGCTTCTAGAGCTGGTGAGTAATGTAGTAGCTCAATAAAGTGGATATGATAATCTCGTACGGTCTTGGAACCCTGATTCAGAGAAGACAACTCTATCCTTTTTAATTCATCCCAATGTGAGGGACAGAAGTGAGCTCGGAACCTCTCTTCAAAGATATCCCATGGAACAAGATCTGCTAATTTCTTGAAAACTGCTCTCCACCATCGTCGTGCGTAATCTGCTAGGGAGTAATCAGCTAAGTGCACCCAGGTGTCAACTGATGCATGGATTATCCTCATCATCCTAGTAACGTCATCGAGCCATAATTCAGCCTCGGTAGGAGTCTCTACACCTTTGAATCGAGGAATTTTTCCCTTTCAGTAATTATCTAGTAATGTTTGGTGTCTAAGAAGGGCCTTCTCCATTACTCCTTCAGCTGGGGTAGGAGCAAACTCAATCGAAGGATGGTAACTAGATTCTTCCTCAGAAAGATGGACAAAACCTTCAATCCTAGCATCCGTAGGCTTAGATGCCTCGGGTCTCTCAGCTTGTGCATTGAGCCTCTCCTCTAATGCTTGTTACCTTTGCCCCATGTCTTGGAGCATTGCCATCATAGTCGCTAATTTCCTAAACACATCTTGGTCTGCCATGATCCTGGGATGAGTCAAGGTCAAAGGTCAGATCCTATATGTCTTAGCATGATGTACACAAGGGACAATGACTTGTGAATGGTACTGCAGTCAGTTATTAAGATCAAAGGATCTTAATACAACCTTAGTTTCTGAATACCGCTCATAATTCTCAATTACTAAATAAATTACTGGAGTAACCTGGCTCTAATACCAATCTGTCACGACCCCAATTCTGGAGCCGTCGGATTCTCCCATAACCAGATCTAGTTACTCAGCAATAATTTATTCAGCAATCCCAACTAACATTCAGAAACAGACTGCAAATAAAGTATATTCAGAAGAAAGTATTTTCACACTTTTCCATTCAAAAAATAAAGTTCAGATGATACATTGTCCCACTATAACCATTTACATGTACATCAGCTTGGAAGGGAAAATACACAAAGATATTACTAACTACCTTACAAAGAAAAGCTACTGAGGCTGGCTGGATGTCTAGTATGTAAGCTGACTGGATTTTTAAGGTCCTTGTGATGGCTCATTGGCACCTCTTCACTTTTCTATAAATCATAGGATAAAATTAGCGAATGCTAAGTAACGAAGAAGAGAAAAGCAAATAAATTGTGTAATTTTGCAAAACATGTTGTCATTAAAATTTATATTCCTTCTCATTAGTTTAAGTCCTATTCCTTTCTATTCCACGTCAGGGATTAGTCTAGGGGAACCCCACCATTCTTGGACTCCGAAGATGTGGACATTTCGGGATTAGAGATTGTCTTGATCTTGGTAAGCTTATGTCGCTGCACGTCGCCTCAACCAATTCTCCAATACTACCCGGACAATTTCCTTTTCTTTTATTAAACATGGTCTCAAACTCTCAGCCTGGAAAACAAATGAGCACACCGTCCTCGAAGACTTGGTTGCTTAAAACCTCAGGCTAACATTTAATCATATAACCTAGCAGCTTTAAATACATATTATCGTGACCCAGCCGCTATTGAACCACCGTTGCCTACACATGGCATGACTACATCTTCCGTCGTTCAAACCGAAGATATTGGCTCCCGGTACCACGTGTTGCAAAACATTCATTTCATGCGCACTTAACATAACAAGGCAACTGTATACCACCTAGGAAGGGAAACGCCAATACGGGTTCCTTCTGACAAACCTACAGATTGCATGCCCGACCTGTAGTTCTATTCCCAATCATCCTTAACGTGACACACGATCCTTTTTAGGATTCAACTCAAACCACATAAATTCCCATGATGTAATTCTTTCGTTAAGTCTTCGATTTACATAATTAGCAATACTTAATATAAACTCACATATATATTATTCATATGCATATATACTCGTATTTATGCCTATTTTAACTCCCAAACACTAACTTTAAAAACTACCGCATCAATTTGATGCTTAAACCTTATTTTAGTGGAAATCACAAAGCAACTCTTCAGACTTTTTCAAAAATAGCCAAAATTAGGGTTCTTCATAGTAAAGAACATAAAATCAAGAATTTCAATAATCTCCTTTGAAAACCCAACAACAAAAGGAAGGATTTCGTTACCTAATCGAGCTCTCTCTCGTGTATGCAAGGCGTTATCGTGTTTCATTTTAAGAAAGGCTATTTTAAGGCTCCTGAAAGATCGAATTTCATTTTCGTTTCAAAAACGCTAAGAACGTGTCAAGAATGCGAAGAACGAACGAAGAACACAAAGAACGCGAAGAACATGAAGAACATGAAGAACGTCAAGAACATATTTTTTCTTGAAATTTCAACAGAGCTTTCCCTCATACGGAGTGATATTTCTAGGAAAATTTCGGCAGAGTTTCTCCTTATATCGGGACATATTTCTCGGAAAATTTCAACAAAGTTTCCCCTTATATCGGGACATATTTCAAAATAAAAAAGAAAAGAGTTTCCTTTATAAAATCAATCGAGAGGAAAATAACAGCAAAACTGAAAGAATTACTTAAACAACAAGAGATGAAGAATCGGTAGACACCACGCATCTTTGGTGAGTGACCGTGTGACGAATCACAGGGTTCACTGACGTACATAGCCGCATGCACCTAAGTAGGGTATTACACAGATTTCTACATCAAAATAACTATAAAAGTATAATTGAAAGAATAGAAACATAAGCGATGGATAATCGGTAGACACCACGCCTCTTAGATGAGTGAACGTGTGACGAATCACAGGTTTCACTGACATGCATAGCCGCTCGCACCTAAGTTGGGTGTTACACAGATTTCTCCTCGAACCACAACAGAAAACAAATCAGAAAGAAAGATGAATCAAGAACAAAGCTTGGAAGAAAAGATGATGAATTGAAATCCTAGCTTACAAAACAAACTAAGAGAGAATCATACCTTTCTCCTCGTTCTCCTGGCAGCGCTTCGCTAGCGCTCCTCCCTCGCCTCCCACTCCTTCTCCCGACCTCTCGACCCTAACCCTTGGGGTGGTGGTGGTAGTAGAAGTTGTAGAGAATGAATGGGTGGTGGGGTTATTTATAGGCTCCAGAAAACCACTAACCATGGTTAGAAAATCATGGTTTATATATTAACCACGGTTTAGTGGCCCATGGTTTTGGACCATAGTTTTGACCAAAACTTATCCCAAACTTGGGGCTTAAGTTAGAACATTCTAGAGGATTCTAGATTTGCCAATGACGCTTAATTAACACTAATCGTGATTAACTTTCACTAATCGCGATTTAACTTTCGAGGCTTACGCTTATCTTTTGCTAACTATTGATTAGTGTTTGCTAATGATCATTAGCAGTTTTCAATCTGTCATTAGTTTATTTAATCATATTTAATTAGTCTTAATGACAGTCATTATGGGTTAATGACATCTTAGCCTTCCCTACTTCTCTTTCTTCCTAAAATCATAACAATTCGAAACGAAGTCTGATTCACACGAAACAAATTCCTTTGGTTTTCTCTTGACGAGCCGGATCTTATTATATAGGATCCGAGATATGCCAAGTTCAAAGCTTTACAATTTTATTTATGGTGTTATTGCATTCTAAATATGTACATGTACTATGAATGATATTTACAAAATTGTGAAAATTTAAAATTATAGAAATGATAAAGAATAAATAAAATGAGTATTTTATTATGGTATATTGTGCAATAAGGATACAAAACTTAACATTCACACCTCAACTATATAGGTATAAGTTTGTATATTCATCTATGTATTGTATGTTCTTATTTTATTTTAGTATTTTATTTATGCTATTATTGTACTCTAAATATGTACATATACTATGAATGTTACACAATTATAAAAATATAAAATTATAGAAATGATAAAGAATAAATAAAATGAATATTTTATTCGGGTATATTGTACAATAAAGATCCAAAATCTAATTTTTCACACTTTAACTCTAAACAATATGAAACCGCCTTCATTAAATAGCTTATTAAAAGATATATACAATTAAACGTGATTTGGATGTATTTTGAGTCTTTATTTAGGAGATATGGGTTTGGGAAGTTGGATTTTGACCTTTTATTTTAAGTATAAAAAATACACTATATATTATTTTTGTATGAAATCAATTTTGCATTTTTATTTGTATTTTTATCTACTACTTTCATGTACAAAGTTTATTGATTTGATGAATAAATAGTAAAGAATAAGATAGGTCCTAAAAAGTAATTATTAGCCTATTTTTGTAGGGTTTTTTTATTGTGTTCTCTGTAAAATTCGCTACCCTATCTCCCCCTACTTTCTACCTTGTCGACTAAGTCATCATGATGACTGAGTCTCGAGGGCTAGATTCACTTTAGTGTCCTTGACACTTTGCTCTTTTCTTTTCTTTATTCTTTTATTTTGGCAATAAATGCAATAAATATACAATATCATCAGTATTTTGGACAAAATTAATGAATGTTTATTTTGATAAATTAATGATATATACATGAATTAAATGCTAAAAGAATAAAGGTAATGAAATGGAGATTCATCACTCTCTCCATCCTTATTGATAGACTTAACCACCTCCATTCACACATGCCACATTGCCCTATCCTATCTCTAGTAGTCGATCAGCACAGGGCAGTTAAACTCCCATGCTCAACACCCATAACTGCCTCCCATATTTCTTTTTATACTCTATCTACGGCCAAATTTTGACCCATCCACCCTCGTGTGTGATAGCTCTGAGCCCTCCTCTACCTTCTGTGATAGATTGGTTAAGAATTTTTGAGCAAACAAAGAGAAACCATCATGGGCATGATCCTTGGCCTCTAGACAGTTTATAGCCCCATTTGGTTGTTGTTTGAGCCCGAACCTCTATCAAGTTCTTGAACAAAGACCTAGAGCTTCAAGATCGACTCCTAGGCTCCTCGTCCATCCCCATCCTTCATCTATAGGTAACAAATTTCTTTCACTTCTAGGATTAGCCTCTGTTTCTCCTATTTATTTCTGCATGATCACACATATTTGTTTCCATCGGATTACTCTCACACCTTCACTATTCTTCGCTCGAATTCATAAACTCATCTCCCTTCCCCCTCCACTTCTCCATCACCATGTCCACCTCTATCCACTTCAGCCCTTACAAAGGGTTGGGAACCCATTAGGGCTCGAGTCAACCACTCCCCGAGAGCCTCCATTTCACTCTCTACAACATCTCAGTAGATTTATTCTTTGGAATTGTGCACCGCTAACCCTTGTAGGAGTTCGGATGTGCAATTTATCGGAATCTTCACCACAAATCTGATACCGAGTTTCTTCTCCAACATTGCTTCATTGTCAACATGTTGTAGACACCTCTGACCCTCGAGCTTGACATTAGCACCTCGGCCACCAGGCTCCTCCTTAGACCTTCAGGCGAGCCATCAAAGTGAGGAGGATGAGGAAAACCAACCTCATCAGTGCTTCACCAGAGCACCACCATGCGTGAAGGATAATGATGGAGGCAGCGTACAACTGTTGTTGGATCAGATCTATTTAATCTGACCTAACGATTGGGATTGAGTCCAAGTCTCTAGTTGAAGCAGTGATTCAACCCTTCGGTTTAAATCATTTGAGCCTTCAACTGAAGCCTGAGACTTTGCCGCATCGCTCAAGCTTGCAATGTTGCCCGAGCATGACCGCACACATATGACACATGGTTCCCTGGTGATTTTGCAGCATCACTCCCGCACCTTCTCAGAACTGCATTTCAGTACTACTTGGAGTAATTACTAGTAAGCCCCTACGCTTCTTTATATTCACATTTATATCCCCACACTTGGGTTTTTTTGCATTTAGAGCCCCGACAACTTTTGTATTTGCATTTTGGGCCTTGATTGGTCTTTTGTGTCATGTTTTGTGTAGTTTGTTCTTGCAATTACACCCATGTTTTTACATTTTAATATCTTTTGCATATGTGATCCAAACCTAATGAAATCAGTAGCATTTTAATGACTTTTTCATGCTTTTTAATGCAGTAAATATATATGGCATGTGTTGTCGAGATCAAATTAAAATTTAGAGAGAAGTATAGTTACCATAGACTTTGATTGATTGATCCTTATCTCACTAGTTAATCATTTTAATGTGTCGTTGAGCTCATGATTTATCTCCATTTATTATTGCTTAATTAGGAACCTTGCATGATTAATTTTGTCCATTAATCCTTGAATTTAGGTGTATTTAAGGATCTTATTGAGCTGAGTGATTAATAAATTATTGACGCGACGATTTAATATAAGAAGGTTGACTTGGGGATTTAGATGCCACTTGCATAACTGGATGTCTTAAATGTTATTTGTGTAAGCATTAAATCATGAGATTAATTGTGAGATTGTATATTTATGTGCCTTTTATTTTTTTGCATTAATGATCATTGTATTTCATCAAAATAATCAACATTTAAAATCCCATAAAAATTATGCATACACTTTGTCTTGTAGTTACATAGCTTGACTTATATAGCCTCTTAGAGTATACTATTGCCCACTTTGAGTCCCGATCATGTACCTGATCAGTTGTGTCCCTAAGCTTGACACTGGACTTATCTCGAAGATGTTAGACCGAGCCACTCCGTGCGGGGATTCTAGCTCGGTCTCTGATTGATCCATTTTTTACTATATTAAAACAAGCCTATTTTATCATAGCCGAAAGCAGATCCAACAGCTACAATAAAAATGACAAATTAATAAGGGGATTCGATCGTTTGTCACCTACATAATGAAGTGTTCATCGCCCTTGAATTGTTTATCGTATTTTTCTTTTATGTGTTGTCTAGATTTTGATACGTGGAATGTAAATTATCCCATATCTTATATCATATTCCTTCTAAATGAATCTGTATACGACCTTTCAATAACCAAAGCTAGTAATATCAAACAAAGAAGGTTTTACATAGATTTTCCTTGAGAGGAGATATTGAGTGTGACCATGTGTGTGAATTTTAGTTAAGTCCTCAAGGATCTGATAATAAATGTGAGTACATTTTCACATGGATACGGAATGTAAGAGACTTTTTGGATTGCTAAAAATGATGCTACAACGAATAAAAATTATCATCGATAAAATCATCACAAAAAAAGAATGTTACGATTAATGAATATTAAGTGTTAGATCACAACAATAAAGTATGACCATCTATAAACCATCGAATACAAATATGTAATGAATAATGATGCTAAAAATTGCACGATGTAATAAAAAATGAAATTTCAAGCCAAGCGTATAGATAAATGCCTCTGAAGATTGATACTTTCAATAAATAACCAAAGGGATGGCCCCTAACAGAGCTTTTGAGAGATGTATTTATTGTAGAAATGATGTTTTTATATTTTGTTGTGATTCTATTCTTCCAACAAGAGTCTAAGGTTAATTGTGCTCTTAGATATCCAATAAAACTATGATTGTTGGTCCAATAATGGGAATGAATCAACAAGATTATACAAAATTGGCCGATCATAATATAAGTTAATCGATCAGTAGATCTTAGTTGATCTATCAAAAATGGTCGTTCTCTAACTGTTGCACTTGAATTTGAACTTGATTAATCAAGATGAAAATTGATCTAGAAGAGAACTGTTGATCAATCAGGAAATTAATCAAATCAAATGGGTTGATCGACTAATAAGTGTTAATATATCAATTTTTGGAAGGTAGAGTGATCAAAGTGGCATAGGCCCAAAATAATATAACATTAGAGCAAGATCCTAATGTACTTATATAATACATACACATACTTTTTATATAAGTATATTACAAAATTCTTCCTTCTTCTTTGTATTGTTTGCAGCTTTCAATTTTACAGTGAATATGGCTTTATCTCTTTTATTAAAACGAGTGTTTGATCAACTAAGTTGCTTTGCTTTGCTCTTGATTTTCTTCAAATTTGCTCTTTTTACTTCATACTTGGAGTGAAGTTGTCATGAAATTTACAGTAATATATGTACTCAAAAAATTTGTTATTATCAAAAAATAATACAATTCTCATGCAATCATGGTACAACAAATATACATTTATGTAGCACACTATTACCATGCCAAACCATAGTTTTATAATTAAAATGATAGTGACTGTAGTTATAATGCATGCTAAAGTGAGATTTTTCATTTTGACATATCTGTATAATAGTTTTAAAGATATGTGCTTTAATAAGTTTAATATAAACAAACTAAGAGATCCGTCTTTCAAGAAAACAAGGGACTATAGAGAAAAAAATATATGGTCTAGGTACAACTATACTGAATAGAATGGTTTTGTGGAACATCACACAACAAAATCCATGATATATTACAAAAAGTTTATCCACTTATATAAACAAAAACCTTTTGGTTAGAATTGCAATTCTAACCTATAGTTTCCAAAAAGATTAAAAATTTGTTAGGAGATTCAAATTGGAGATTATGGATAACTTCACCTTGGAACGCAGCGAACACTCTAATTTCTCTTATGTGTTCATAAAAAACGTTGAAATACCGATGCCATTATTAGTCAAGCGATTTTCTGCCGAAAAGAATGCTTTTTGTTTACCATAATATTGATGTAGTTTGTTTTTTTTGTGTAAGGATATAGTTTTTTTCACAGTTAAGGTCCATTACTGTTTACATACATATCTATATTATTTTGAAAAAATTAAGATATACATAACTCAAAAAGTATTTTGCTTATGTATTTAAACTTAAAGGTTGCTGAAACTTTATATATTTACAAAACATATATCATTCCGATGAAATGTAAATATACTACGTTTTGAAAATAATAATTTTTTGAATTATTTTAGTGAAAGGAAAATGCTGAAATTTTCAGTTAAAAATAAAATTCTAAAACAAAATTTCATATTATATTTGAAACAACGTACTCTAAATTAGTTAAAATGGGTTTGCCCTATCGGGGAGCTAACTTGGCTCCTTGTGACCTATTTTTTTATTTGTTTTTGAAAAATGCTTCTGTAGGTTTTCAAAATTATACCCCATATTATATCATTCAAGTTTTGTGCGGAACATACCTTATCGGGGAGCTAACTTGGCTCCCTGTGGCCTATTTTTTTATTTTTTTGAAAAAATGCTTCCGTAGATTTTCACAATTATACCACTATATTATATCACTCAAGTTTCGTGCGGAACATAGACTCTTATGATCTCCATTTAGATGTGGTTGATTTCAACAATTGTGCAACCATTAAAAATGATTGTCTGGATGAAAGTCGTTGGAGTGTTTATTTCACACGAATCCTGAATGATATAATATAGGATATAATGATGAATTTTCCACTAATTTATGTTTAAAAACAATTAAAAAATGAGAAAAATAAGTCATGGAGAGCCAAATTAGTCCCTAAGGGACAACCCCATTCTACCATTCTAAATTTCATTCATTCATACATACATACATACATACATACGTACACACGTACGTACATAATATGTGTGTATGTATGTATGCATGCATGCATGTGTGTGTATGTGTGTGTAAGTGCGCGCGCGCGTGCACATCCTCGAACCAAGAATGTCAGAATAAAATTTCCATGTGTGCCATCCCAACCATGAAGACAAGTTGTATTTCTTTTAAAAGGGTACACAATAAATCATAAGAAAATAACATGCATTATAGCTACAGTTATATAAATGATGAGTGGCGTGTGCATATGCATTTGCATATGTGTCTACATATATCTAATATGTATGTATATAAATATGTATAAGTATATGGGGTCCTTTAAATGAGGTGAGATCTTTCCACGATGAGAAAAATCATTCATAATGGTCAATAGATATAAATTTAATAATTTATCCATATCGGTAATTAAATATCTTTTTGCATTTAAAATTTTAATTTCATTTAATAATTCTTATTAATTATTTTATCTCATCTAATTTTGATATTTTTTTGTTAATACCTTAATGGTTTGTAAATTCCTTTTCTTTGTAAAAAAATGTACTCTCTTTTGTAAATTTTGTAAATTTCGTATAATACTCGGCATAATGAAAAGTTGATTCTTAATATATGAGTTACTTTTACATTTTCAGCTAACATTGTTTGTCAATATTGTGAGTAAACTCCATTGATTTATGTAAAATAGCTACTCTTTTGTAAATTTTATATGATTCTCGACAAGATGAAAAGTCGAGTAGCATGCATATTATTCATTTTCAAAATGTAACATGAGAAAAATAAAGTATAAATTTGTAAAGTCATTATGTAATTATGTAAAATAGTAGTGAATTATCTAAAATGTGTATTCCTATTGTATACCAACATTGATATAAAAGGTGGTAACCATGAAGATGTGGCACGAGAGGAGAATGAAGTAGATCAACAGTGAGGATGACAACGTGCGTCATTAAGGAATAGGTTGGAGGCTAGAAAGGAAAGGAAGTCGTGCCAAAGGTGGTGCATGAAGTTGGTCATGGGGATGATGATGATTTTCTCCGCCACCATGTGCATTCGCATGGTGATGGCATCAGTGTTGGTCCTCTCCACATCCACATCCTCTGCCTATCGGTGAAATCTTGGTCTTCTCTCCCTCCATGGGCTTCCATGCACCGTTATTCGTTGCCATACACATACTGAGAATAGTTTGTGTCTTGATCTTCTCCTCCTCTACATGACTCCGAGTGTCCATTGTAGTATGGTTGGTCCTTTCTACCTCCATGCCTCGCTTGTCAACGATGACGTTGGTTCCTCTACCTCCACGTGCTTCTCCCCGATGCCCTCCACGAGACGCCTATCCCGTTTGAGGAATGAATTTCATTTTGGATTTTGAGAATGCAAATAGAAGGAGAGAATATCAGAGCAAATTTAGCTTTGTTATATTCTATATTTGAAAATACTAAATGATGAAAAAATATTTTCAATCAATAAAACAATAAAATTAATGTACCTTTACTCTTAACCACGTGGCTAAATATGAACAGATGTATGAATGGCTTTCCACCACATGAAAAGATCTTACTAACATTTGAAGTTTTCCATATGTGTATGCAACTATGACATTGAATAAACTATCAAAGAATTTAGGTCATTCTAACCTTACGAGTTGGATAAAACCATGAATGGAAAGGAGGACCAAGCAACTCCGTCTTGGTCAACGACCACACGATTTAAGTATTCAACCAGATGATATTCCAACTATAGACCTTTGCGAGTAACGAAAGCAAACACATGCAAATACGATAAAAAAAGAAGCAAACACGCAAACTTCCATGCTGGTGGGGCATGGTGGTACAGAGAAACATCAGACAGTTCTTCAAACTGATTTGAACAGAACAAGTGGTTAAGATTTACGGGATATCAACAAGAATTCCCAATCACAACTGAACAACATAGTGCTCGAGCAGCCGAGCTTTAAATAAAAAATATCACTTTACAAAAAAATCTAGAAATAAAAGTTTCATGTGTCAATAGACGGTTATTAATATGAGATAGATTCCCATCTCTTCATTTTAGGAGATTCACATGTAGATCCATCCGTTAATTTAGAGAAAACCTAAATCGACGATCAAGAATCACCCTCTAATTCTAATATATATTCGATACTAGTCATTACATAGAAATTGATGGGTGACGGACAACAAGCTGCACTACCAATCACTTTTGGATGACAAATCCAATCGTTCGAAATACAACATTCATAGATATAGGAATCATAACATTGTTATATATAATTTTTTAGATCCTCTTAAGGAGCTCCACCGGTTCACTTGCCAAGAACCTATCAAATATCTTATCGAAGGAATGTGTAACTAGAAATTCTAACAACCTTTGTTATGCTACATATATGTATATAATATCGATCTGTTGCAATCTTGCCTCATGATCGCATATAATTTAGGTAGCATAGAGCTCTTGATCACAATTAAACCATGCATGAGTGAGAGTTGGCACTTGTGAAGGTTGGAGACATTTAAGGAGATCTTAGTTAGAGACTATTATAGATTACAAAGGCAAGATTGATGTTTGCCATATTGAACCGTACTTCTAAAAGCAGACTGAACACTCCCCTACTAATTAGACGAAAAAGATTTTACCAAGTTAAACTATAAAACCACCGTATCAATTCCAAAGATGACACCATCAAAACTTTGAACTTAGGCATATTCGATAAGATGAAAGTGGCCGAGAAATAGACCAAACTAGAGTGATATGAGATGTAGGGATAAGCAAACATCAATGCACGTCCTATCTATCTACCTACATACATACACAGATGAACGTACATACATGCTAGAATTAGAGGGATATTAGGATTAGAAATCCTAAAGTAGTCGAAAGTTGAGTATCGTCTTTGTTACATTTGAAAAATAAAATCGGACATTAAGAGCCGAAGCATAATTGGGGTTTTATTCAAACTTACTCCTATTTTTTATCAAAACATAAAGAGGGTAAAGCTATTCCTAACTTTTACTAATCTTTAAAAAATCAGCTCATAAAACTTAGGTGGTCTTGTGTTAAGAATCAAACATAAAAAGCACTTCATTCCTATCAACCAATCACAACAAAAGAGACACAAGATATAGAAAGAAGCATGAAGAGGATATAAACCATTTAATCTTAAAACCACAACCACAACAACAAAGACTTCACTCCATGCTATCACATCCCCCAACCACTAGACCCCCACACAAATGCATAAAACCATACCCTCCTACCTTTTCATGCTCCCCTTCCCCTCAGAATCTCTGCATCAAATGCTGCTATATCTTTTCTCCCCTCACCACTTTTTCTGCACAGCAATGCCAAGGTAAAAAAACAAAGCATGGAGAGAGAGAGAGATGGGTGTGAGACATTAAAAACAAGGAAACAAACCCTCCTCACAAACTTATGCACTGTTCCCCAGTCAAGAATTTGCTGCCAGTTTGGATTTTCCAGCTTTGCCTTTAATAAGGGAGAGTTTTTTAATGCCCACAAAAAGCCTTCTCACTGTTGGGGGTTTGGGATACAGTACCCTCCTTTGAACAGAATAGAAAAGAATAGAATGCAGACAGGTTCATCTCTCTCTCTCCCTGATTTGCTTCTTTTCTCACTTTTCAAACACCCCTTTGTTGTCGGGTGAAGGAGTAAATGAGGGGGTTTAATAAGGAAGGGGAGTGCTATTACCCCTTCTGTGAATAAGCGGGGGGTGTTTGGTTGGTTGCATTCTATTGGATGGGGATTGGGGGATCGTTGGGTGATAGCTTATATAGCCCACAAGGGGTTGGTGATCATGATGTTTGGGAGGGGGTTTAGAACTTATAGGAGCAATCAAATTATAAGTTTTGGGTTAATTGCACAAAGTTTCAGTGACATTTTTTTGGAGTATTAACATTTATTAAAGAGATTATATATTTTTTGTCCTTAAATTAAATCACCTCAAAAACCACATTGAGATAAATTTTGAAGATGGAAAATTACATTTTGTTTTCTAAAGTTTGTATACACATTAGGTGTATAGGTTAGGAACATTCAAAATGTCACTTTGTTCTTGGTGGACTCTTTTTTTATTGGAGTAAATTACAGCGAGATCTCTAAACTTTTCGACTGACATGGTCCTCAAACTTGCAAATATATCAATTCAAGTCTCAAATTATCTTAAATATTTGAAGTGCATATGGATCGGATTAGATTGGATCTTTTTTTATTTTCCAATTCAATTCAATCCATTAAACATGCAAATTCAATCCAATTCAATTCATCGGATTATGAATCACATTATTGGTTTGGATTTTTAAAGCTTGCCTATTGTCACTTCATAAGCTATGACTAATTTTGTATCACATTAGACCTCGATATTTTAATCATGGTTCTAAAATTGAGAGTATGGATAAATGTAAAGAAAAACATAGTTAATTTTTGAGAAACAAAAAACATATATGCTTGTTATGGATTTCATACAAACAATCATTGTATAACTAAATATAAATAACATACATGTAGTCCAAAAAAATTATAGAAGTATCGTGTTGACTTTGAATAAAATTACAAGTATGTATATATCAAGAACTATAACTAACTTTCTTCGCTACACGGTACGGGAGAGAGGATCGAGCACGAGGAAGGTAAGGGACAAGGACTGTGTGAGGCACCTAAGGTTCTTGGATGTGCGTGCACGAGGGAGATTTGAGAGAGCCATAGATAAGGTATGGATGCACATGCGTGAGGGAGGTCTAGCTACGCAAGCACATGGCTGGGGATGAGGAGGGCACGATTGAGGACGAGACAACAATCGGGTGGGGATGAGATCTAACTATGCATGCACGGGCAGGGAATATATGGGAGAGCTGAGGATGAGCTCTGAACGTAGGGGTGGTATTTGACTAGTTTGGGTGGGTCTGGATTATTCGATTTGGGTTGAATTCAATTTGAATTGCGAAAATGATACCCATCACCCAACCAAATTAGATTGGGTTGAGCTGTTTGGGTGACCAGTTTGGACCGATTGGTTTGGGTGAAAACCAAATTACCCATATGAAAAATATTGTTAATTGAAGGTAAAATAATGATGGGATCATTGATGTATAAAAAAGATGTCAAAGTATGCATGCATTAAGCTCAGTAGAGAAGAAGAAGGTTGGAGAAATATGTTCAACATGGATGAAGAAGGTAATGATATGTTCAAGTTGATATGGAGTTGTTCAATTAAGATTATGAGATTTTCATAAATAATTTATGTCACCTGAAGTGGAGAGGGATTGGAGCATAGTTGATAACAAGACATGCTCGTTTATAGTATGTAATGATCATATTAAGGATAATAGAGAAAAAAATACATTGATTAAAATACATAATAACAACTGAAATAATGTTTAGTGAGACAAGGTTGTTAACAAATTGATAGCCTGGATTGAAGAATTTGAGTTGTACATTCGAAATATATAGGAGTCTAAAATTCTTGATATTATATATGCAGTATATATAAGTTGAGTTGTGTAGGATTTAACCTTTTGTCATCTAAAGAAATAGTTTTGTTATTTGGGTGGGTTGGGTGGAAGACATTAAACCCAACAACCGACCTAATACCCATTTAAGGAATATGATTTGGCTCCAACCCGACCCACAAACCAAATGACCCAAATCATTTTGATCAATTTTTAACGATTTGGTTGGATTATGTGGGTGGACCCATATAGTTCTCATCCCTGTCTAAACGCATGTCCCTGAGAGAGGTTTAGCCACACATGCGACAACTGGGGACGAGGATGGTAGCCAGTGGAGATGTGTGCGCTCAATGGTGAAGATGTACGCGACATAGATTGTTGTTTTGTTTGGAAGAGCTCAAGGTTTTTAGGTTTAGATATTATCTTGTTATAAAGGGTGTTTTAATTGGAAAATTGGAAGGGCCCGAAAGAACATTGCGGTTGATATACTTTTTTCTATACCAACCAGTGGGATGTAGTAAGAATGTTTCTAGCAAGTGGAATAAGGTAAACTTGAGTTAGAATATGTTTAAGCTATAATGACAGTAGCTTGGATGCTTACACATAGATTTACAATAAAATTAAATATATAATGTGCTTTAATGACATAAAATGAATTATTATATTTTATTTATTAATTGATTAATGAAATAGATTTTGATAATAATTCGATCCAATCCATATATGAATAAATTTGTAAAAAACTCGACCCGATCTATTAGATGTATAAATCCAAGCCGATCCAAGCGAATGACAACGGATTGGATTTTTTTTACCCGATCCATATGCACCCCTACTAAATGTATTAATGTGGTCCCTCACTGGTCCAAACGATGTTGTGTGAATTGATTGTAATCGTCAAAGGCAAGGAAGGGACCATGTTGTTACCTTTAAAATAGATTGGGACTCGAATAGTTGCATTTATAAGTTCCGAAACTACATTAATATCATGTAGAAAGTTCAGGGACCTCCCTGTCAAATGCTCTTATTATTTACCTAAATCTAGCCCTAACGCACCCTAAACTTCAATGATTTGATATTTCTTAAATCTTAGTGATTGTTATCCTATGTTAACCTTTGAATTAAGTTGGAGGAAAACTTCTAAAAATGGTTAATTATCGAGGTATCCTTGAACCAATGATCTAAGCCTTTGAGATATCAATTTATTGGATATAAAGGATTGGGAATGTGATGGTTGCTTTTTAACGTATCTTAAAGGGATCTCTTTTTCCGGCTCCAAATCCTTTGATTTGCTTTTGGATTGGACATTAGCTGAAGCAAATGGAGCCCATAAAACACATTCACCAATGTGATGTGAAAATGGGGACAGTGATTGGATGTCAAGGAATAGTTGTGTCAAAATTGCAACCCTAATCACATGCCATTCACCTAAATCACCTTGCAATTTTTCATATAACAAAGAGCAATCTCTCACTACAAACATCCAAGAATAGAATATATAAATATCCACCATAGGATCTTTTAGATAATATGATGGTTGAGCAATGCTATTTCTATTCATAAATCATGTTTTAGCTATGACGTTTAACTAGAGAGAATAGATTTTGCCTATAATTATCTTGGCGATGAATCTCTCGATGATCTGTTGACTAACCTTTTATTCATGATGCCGTCAATTAACCTTGTATTCGTGATGTCAACTAACTATTCCTCGATCGTTTAGGCACTATTCTTGATTCTCAAGAAATCATGATTCAATTTCCACATGCAGCGTAATAGGAGAAAAATCTATTGTAAATTGCAAATATAACAGAAGTGAGCGCGATTATGTAATCAATTTAAAAAGCAATACTAGCAGAACAAATAACACTGGAGGGATCATGTCCCTGCCAATCTTAATATATCTTAATAACAAGTACAATAAGTATAACATATAAATAATACAACATCACATCACTTTTACCGCACAATACGTCTAATATTTACAAAAGAAATACACTTCTTACTAACCAATTTTAGAAAGTTAGTTAATAACCAAGGAGTCACGATCTCCATCTAAGTAAATAATAGACATTGACCTTAATTACTTGATGGAAAAACAAATTTCCTTGTTACATATATTCATATAGTGTCATCAAGTCCTTTTAAATTTTACTTGATCTTAAATACGGGAGTTGGATTGGATTAGATGACACGAGTTGAAACCATCATTTCCTTAGTTCATGTTTCCCTCTCTTTCTCTGATTTTAAAATAGAAGTGATCAACTTATAAAGATGAATTATGTATGCGAAGACGATCAGATTTAGATATATCTGATCTTATTATTCCATATTTATTAGACTTGTTTGTTTCAAATATATAAAAAAGAATTGAGTTGAACCCATACACATATAAAATAAAAGAAAAATATATGTCAAAGAAACCTAGCATATGAAATTATTATAGTATAATTATTTTGTTCCATAATGGATGCTTTCTTTCATTTATGCTCTCCCACTTTTATTTATAGGGCACATGTAGGATGTAAACAAATACGGATATATCTGTATTTGATCTGTCACTATGTTCGTTTTATACAAATTTTGACATTTTGTATAAGTATTCATTTTAAAATGGTACACAAACTCATTTTAAAATGGTACACAAACGCACACATATATATCATTTTGATCTCCACAGTTATCTATATCTTTATATATGTTTCATGTATAGGTGCGGATTTATGTTTAACCATATAAAACATAACTTTCATATTTAGTATAATTATTATGATACAAGTACATTTAAAATATTTATATCATTTATACCCTCAAATACATGTATATTTAAGCTAAGCTATATAGTATTCCTGATATTATTCGTAAGGGACCGGTATCTATTTTTTAACACTACAAGAAATTGGACCTAAGGCAACGAATAATTTGAATATTCGTTGCCATATATTCCGATGTGAAAGATATAACAACGAATATTATTCGTTGCTAAATCATTTTTTGTACTTATAATTAGAAACAAATATCATATTCATTGTTAAAGGTCCATATAACGACGAAAAATTGAATTATTCGTTAAAATTCACACTAATCGTTGTCAAATTTAGCAACGATTAGAATACAACAGCAACAAATAATGGTTGTTACATGATTCGTTGCGAGGAATATAGCAACGAATAGCATTATTCGTTACGAATTTAAAGAAGTAAGCAACGACTAATATTCATTGATATATATTAAACTATGGAAGATATGGTAACTAATATAAATTTTTTCGTTGTCTTTTGTCATTTTTCTTGTAGTGTAAGCATATCGTATTTATTTTTCATATCCGTCAATGTACCTACATCCATACTCGTACTTAAAAACGGATAAGGATATGATAACAGCTCTATATATATATATATATATATATATATAGGGTAAAATGGGGTTGCCCCCGGGGAGTAGCCAACTTGGCTACTCCCACCCCTATTTTTCCCACATTTGTTTATTTTTTTGGAAAATAAAAATTTGTGTATTCATCATTATATTCCTCTCACATTCTATTAAAATTTCATCAGAAACAGAGACTCCTAAGCCCTCCATCCAGACGTCATTTTTTAACGGTCGCAGGATTTTTTAAATCGACCATGTTTGGATGGAGGCCGTAGGAGTCTCTGTTTCTGACGAAATTTTAATAGAATGTGAGAGGTATATAATGATGAATATACAAATTTTTATTTTTCAAAAAAATAAAAAAAATGAGGGAAAAATAGGGGTGGGAGTAGCCAAGTTGGCTACTCCCTGGGGGCAGCCCCATTTACCTCATATATATATATATATATATATATATATATATATATATATATATATATATATATATAGGGGTTGATGGGGCTGCCCCCTAGGGGTAGCCAACATGACTGCCCCGCCCCATTTTTTTGGTAATTTTTTTTATTTTTTTCGGAAAATATTGACATGTATATTCATCCCTGTGTCCCTCCTGTATGTCATTCGAATTTCGTCAGAAACAGAGACTCCTACGGCCTCCATCCAGACCGGGTCGATTTAAAAAATCCTGCGACCGTTAAAAAAAATGACATATAGATGGAGGTCGTATGAGTCTCTATTTCTGACGAATTTCGAATGACATATAGAATGGATATAGGGATGAATATACATGGTGATATTTTTCAAAAAAAAATTTTGCGAAAAATGGGGTGGGGGCAGCCATGTTGGCTACCCCTAGAGGGCAGCCCCATTCCCCCCCCCCACACACATATAGGAAATATTTCCAATGAGGTGCACCTTTCCTATATATATATATATATATATATATATATATATATATATATATATATAGGGTAAAATGGGGCTGCGCGCAGGGAGTAGCCAACTTGGCTACTCCTACCCCTATTTTCTCCTCATTTTTTTATTTTTTTGGAAAATAAAAATTTCTATATTCATCATTATATCTCTCTCACATTCTATTAAAATTTCGTCAGAAATAGAGACTCCTAAGCCCTCCATCAAGACGTCATTTTTTTAACGGTCGCAGGATTTTTTAAATCAATCATGTTTGGATGGAGGCCGTACGAGTCTCTGTTTCTGACAAAATTTTAATAGAATGTGAGAGGGATATAATTATGAATATACAAATTTTTATTTTCAAAAAAAATAAAAAAATGAGGGGAAAATAGGGGTGGGAGAAGCCAAGTTGGCTACTCCCTTGGGGCAGCCCCATTTACCTCATATATATATATATATATATATATATATATATATATATATATATATATATATATATATATATATATATATATATATATATATATATATATATATATATATGAGGAAAATGGGACTGCCCCCTAGGGGGAGCTAACTTAGCTCCCCCCGCCCTATTTTCTTCATTTTTTTAATTTTTTTTTGAAATTTTTTTCCGTGAATATTCATCACTATATCCCTATATTATGTCATAAAAATTTCATGTGAAACAGAGACTCCTATGGCCTCCATCCAGACAGTCATTTTTTAAAGGTAACAGGATTTTTTAAATCGACCCCATTTGGATGGAGGTCGTAGGAGTCTCTGTTTCGCATGAAATTTGAATGACATAATATAGGGATTTAATAATGAATTTACACGGTTTTAGATTTCAAAAAAAATAAAAAAATTTTGTGAAAAAAGGGCGGGGGGAGCTAAGTTAGCTCCCCCTAGGGGGCATACACATTTTACCCTATATATATATATATATATATATATATATATATATATATATATATGGGTAAAATGGGGCTGCCCCCAGGGAGTAGCCAACTTGGCTACTCCCACCCCTATTTTTCCCTCATTTTTTTATTTTTTTGGAAAATAAAAGTTTGTATATTCATCATTATATCCCTCTCACATTCTATTAAAATTTCGTCAGAAACAGAGACTCCTAAGCCCTCCATCCAAACGTCATTTTTTTAACGGTCGCAGGATTTTTTAAATCGACCTTATTTGGATGGAGGCTGTAGGAGTCTCTGTTTCTGAAGAAATTTTAATAGAATGTGAGAGGGATATAATGATGAATATACAAATTTTTATTTTCCAAAAAAATAAAAAATGAGGGAAAAATAGGGATGGGAGTAGCCAAGTTGGCTACTCCCTAGGGGCAGCCCCATTTATCTCTTTCTCTCTCTCTCTCTCTCTCTCTCTCTATATATATATATATATATATATATATGAGGGTAGGGAGGCTCCTCTCAAGAGGAAGTAACTTCCCTCCTCCTTTGTGAAAGAGGAGGCAAATTTTTTATTTTTTTTTGAAAAATGTCACCGTAGATTTTCATAATTATATCCCTCTAATATGGCATTCAAATTTCGTCAGAAATAGAGACTCCTACAGCCTCCATCCAGACAGTCATTTTTTAACGGTCACAGATTTGTTGTATTTTACATGTTCTGGATGGAGGCCGTAGGAGTCTCTGTTTCTGACGAAATGCGAATGACATATTAGAGGGATATAATTATGAAAATCTACGGTGACATTTTCCAAAAAAAATAAGAAATTTGCCTCCCCTTTCACAAAGGAGGAGGGAAGTTACCTCCTCTTGAGAGGAGGCTCCCTATCATATATATATATATGGTTCATGGGGCTGCCCCGCCCCATTTTTGGGAAATTTTTTTTATTTTTTTGAAAAATATCGTCATGTATATTCATCTCTACATCCCTCCTATATGTCATTCGAATTTCGTCAGAAACAGAGACTCCTACGTCCTTTATCCACATCGGGTCGATTTAAAAAATCCTGCGACCGTTAAAAAAATAACATCTGGATGGAGGTCGTAGGAGTTTCTGTTTCTGACAAAATTCGAATGACATATATGAGGGATATAGGGATGAATATACATAGTGATATTTTTCCAAAAAATAAAATTTTTTTGCGAAAAATGGGGTGGGGGCAGCCATGTTGGCTACCCCTAGGGGGCAACCCCATTTTCTCCTATATATATGGTGTTGATGGGGCTGCCCCGCCCTATTTTTGGACATTTTTTTTATTTTTTTTGAAAAATATCATCATGTAAATTCATCCTTATATCCCTCCTATATGCCATTCGAATTTCGTCAGAAACAGAGACTCCTACGGCATCCATCCAGACAGGGTCGATTTAAAAAATCCTGCGACCGTTAAAAAAATGATGTCTGGATGGAGGCCGTAGGAGTCTCTATTTCTGACGAAATTCGAATGACATATAGGAGGGATATAGGGATGAATATACATGGTGATATTTTTCCAAAAAATAAAAAATTACGAAAAATGGGGTGGGGGCAACTATGTTGACTACCCCTAGGGGGGCAGCCCCATTTTTTCCTATATATATATATATATATATGTATATATATATATATAATCCTGCGACCGTTAAAAAAATTATGTCTAGATAGAGGCCATAGGAGTCTCTGTTTCTGACGAAATTCAAATGACATATAGGACGGATATAGCGATGAATATACATGGTGATATTTTTCCAAAAAAATAAAAAATTTTTTGCTAAAAATGGGATGGGGGCAGCCATGTTGTCGACACCTAGGGGGCAACCCCATTTTTCCCACATATATATATATATATATATATATAGAGAGAGAGAGAGAGAGAGAGAGATAAAGAGAGAGAGAGAGAAGAGTGATCCTATGAGAGCAAAAAATTGTGAGAGCATGGAAGGGATGATTCTGGACCACATGATTCACCCAGGAGAGGGGAGAACATGAGAGAGAAAATAGAATCATGTGGTTCAGAATCATCCCTCTCATGCTCTCAGATTTTTTTGCTCTCATAGGATCACTCATATATATATATATATATATATATATATATATATATATATATAGGGTAAAATGGGGCTGCCCCCAGGGAGTAGCCAACTTGGCTACTCCCACCCCTATTTTTCCGTCGTTTTTTTATTTTTTTGGAAAATAAAAATTTGTATATTCATCACTATATCCCTCTCACATTCTATTAAAATTTCGTTAGAAAAAGAGACTCCCAAGCCCTCCATCCAGACGTCATTTTTTTAACGGTCGCAGGATTTTTTAAATCGACCATGTTTGAATGGAGGCCGTAGGAGTCTCTATTTCTGACGAAATTTTAATAGAATGTGAGAGGGATATAGTGATGAATATAAAAATTTTTATTTTCCAAAAAAATAGAAAAATGAGGGGAAAATAGGGGTGGGAGTAGCCAAGTTGGCTACTGCCTGGGGGCAGCCCCATTTTACCCATATATATATATATGGGGCTGCCCCCAGGGAGTAGCCAACTTGGCTACTCCCACCCCTATTTTCCCCTTATTTTTCTATTTTTTTAGAAAATAAAAATTTGTATATTCATCACTATATCCCTCTCACATTCTATTAAAATTTCGTCAGAAACAGAAACTCCTAAGCCCTCCATCCAGACGTCATTTTTTTAACGGTCGCAGGATTTTTTAAATCGACCATGTTTGGATGGAGGCCGTAGGAGTCTCTGTTTCTGACGAAATTTTAATAGAATGTGAGAGGGATATAATGATGAATATATAAATTTTTATTTTCCAAAAAAAATAGAAAAATGAGGGAAAAATAGGGGTGGGAGTAGCCAAGTTGGCTACTCCCTGGGGGCACCCCCATTTACCTATATATATATATATATATATATATATATATATATATATATATGGGTTAAATGGGGCTGCCCCCTAGGAGTAGCCAACTTGGCTACTCCCACCCCTATTTTTCCCTCATTTTTTTTATTTTTTTCAAAAATAAAAATGTGCAAATTCATCATTATATCCCTCTAACATTTTATTAAAATTTCGTCAGAACAGAGACTCCTACGACCTCTATCCAAACAGGGTCGATTTAAAAAATCCTGCGACCGTTAAAAAAAATGACGTCTGGATGGAAGGCCTAGGAGTCTCGGTTTCTGACGAAATTTTAATAGAATGTTAGAGGGATATAGTGATGAATATACAAAATTTTATTTTTCAAAGAAATAAAAAAATGAGGGAAAAATAGGGGGGGGGAGTAGCCAACCAAGTTGGCTACTCTCAGGGGACAGCCCCATAGAATGGGGCTGTTCCCTGGGCCCCTATTTTTCCCTCATTTTTTCATTTCTTTCGAAAATAAAAATTTGTATATTCATCACTATATCCCTCTAACATTCTATTAAAATTTCGTCAGAAACAGAGACTCCTAGGCTCTCCATCCAGACGTCATTTTTTTAATGGTCGTAGGATTTTTTAAATCATCCCTGTTTGGATGGAAGCCTAGGAGTCTCTGTTTCTGACGAAATTTTAATAGAATGTTAGAGGGATATAGTGATGAATTTACAAATTTTTATGTTCAAAAAAAATAAAAAATGAGGGAAAAATAGGGGTGGGAGTAGCCAAGTTGGCTACTCCCAGGGGGCAGCCCCATTTAACCTAGCTACTCCCACCCTTATTTTTCCCTCATTTTTTTATTTTTTTTTGAAAATAAAAATTTGTAAATTCATCACTATATCCCTCTAACATTTTATTAAAATTTCGTCAGAAACAGAGACTCCTACGGCCTCCATCCAAACAGGGTCGATTTAAAAAATCCTGCGACCGTTAAAAAAAATGACGTCTAGATGGAGGGCCTAGGAGTCTCTGTTTCTGACGAAATTTTAATAAAATGTTAGAGGGATATAGCGATGAATATACAAATTTTTATTTTCGAAAGAAATGAAAAAATGAGGGAAAAATAGAGGTGGGAGTAGCCAAGTTGGCTACTCCCTGGAGACAGCCCCATTAACTCCCCCTGCTCTCTCTCTCTCTATATATATATATATATCTTTATATATATCCGACCATTCTATTTCATATGATTATGCCTATCATCAAAAAAGGGAAATAGAACTATCATATCTTGCTTAAGTGAGAATTATAAATAAACTTCAATTACATGAAAAATAAAAGAAAAAGATATTTGAGTTCCTTTTCACTCATGCTGAGACAACATCCATTTTATATTTCGAAATACTTGTTCTTTTGTCCAATCATATGGCTAATACGGTTATGAATTTTCCTCAACATGAGGATTTAGACAAAGAGCAGAGCACATAAATCAAGGAGTATACAATATGAGAAATAAGGAACAATATATAAGTAAAAGTAGATGAATCATTTCTAGAGTAAATTAAAAAAGAGTTTATGAACTATATATACGTCTGATTTCAATGTCACCCATGAACTTTTAAAAGTTGGCACCAGATTTTTAAGAGTTGTCGCAGTGCAATCGTTGATTGTTAAGATTTAGTTGATCGCTTTACCTTTCTAACCTTAAATCACAACAACTCAAAATCACATTGAGATAAATATTAAAGATTGGATACCGTATTGTTATCTTTTAAAGTTTGAGTTGACATTGAAATCGAGGTGTATATTATGGAGATTTGAGTGTGATCTACTCTTTTTTGTTTGTTGATGTTAAGTGTACCAAAATAAAGCAATAAAAGACAGTTATTGAGGTAAAGGTTTTAAAAATCAAATCGGATATCAAATCGGGTGGATTTCGATTTGGATTTTTATGGTCGGACCAGTTGGATCGAACAATCAAATTGGTGATGATGTGATCAACAACTCATAAGAATCGAATAAAATCGAACCATTGTATTTTTTTGTTTGATTCGCATGGTCCATCCAGATTGAACCGTTTAAATCGATATATTCAAATAAATATGAATATTCCAACATCATATATTTAAAGGATTTTTACACTTGTCCCTTTCAAGATTTTTCAATAACACTTATATCCCTATATTTGTACAATTACATGTACGCTCCTATATTTTTACAAAATCCATAGTAGTGGCCTTTTTATCAGTGCACTTCTGCTTCTATATTTTACCAACATAAAGATAATAATGATTTTTTCATAATATAAAGGTACAATGGAATTGCTAAAAAGTTGGGGTATAGTTAGAAAAACCCGAAAAGGCATAATAAATATATTTTGTCAAAATCATATAAATAAGTATATACCATGCCTAGCATTAATAATTTTAAAACTATTTAAATTCTAATTGATGACAAATGATGTTAATTTAATGATTCTCATAGTGTAACTGTGATAATTTCTTTATGTTGAGTCATCATTTGCTACAGTTGGAATGGGACAACCTCATGTACAATATGGGAAGAGAGATGCATGTCTTATAAGATAAGACGGGAAAAGCGATATTGTGTCATTAACATACGTGAAAGGAGAAGAGACCAAGGAGTACAATACTATGAGTTAGAATGAAACTAGACAATGTATTGTTTTTTAAAAATTTGCATCTTGTTAAATAGTCAGAAATTATTTTTATCAAGAAATGAATGGTTGAACAGGTAAGTTTTCTTCAATTGATTCAACTGAGTTAGGTGGGCCAATGGGATTGGATTTTATTTTCTAAGTAAAAATCAGGTGGTTGGTTAGAGCATTTTTTCGAATTCTTGGTTTATGACCGATTGGGTTAGATTTTTAAAACCTTGATTGATGTGACCACCTTCAATTGAGATTCCACATCTGTCTCGCATCCGTTCATCTCCACACTCATGATATGGAGGTTCTCCTATTTCGAGTTTTACTTAGTTTTTAAGATTTCAAGTTAATCTTACTTACTCTCGAGTCCAAATCGATAATTAAACTAAAGTTGCTAACGTCGTTATCAGCTTTTTATATGTTGGATCATTACCTCGTTATCATGCCTGCTTATAAGATGTTCCTATCTTATCGCACATTTAGGAGAGAGACTCGATGATTAGCGATCGAAATGAAATAAATAACATTCAAATGTAAAAGACACACAAGACCAATCACGTTCACACTGATACAAGATTAGTTTCCTCAAAATGTAGTTATTCTTCCTTGAAGGATTCAAAATCTTTCGGAAATTTTTGCATGGTTTAATTAATACAATGAAAAGCCTTTTGACGTCGTTCCCTACAAGTCAACCAACAAATTTTGATTCGAAAATACGTAGGAATAAAGACGAGGAATAAGCTGGAATAAGGTGCTATTCCTGCTCGGCTGGAAGGATACACTACAAAAGAATACTATTTTAGAGATGGACAAAGCAAAATCATCTTGTTTGCCATTGGAAGGGACGGTCAAACTAACACTGTCCCGCCTATTGCAGGAAGGGACTGTCAAAAAACTACTGTCCTTTATAAAGGACATGCATGCGACGGTGAAAAGAATGATCGTCCATCTAAACCTAGTCGGGATGGTCACAAGACACATTTCCTTCTTAATTAGATCGGTTGGGGGCGATCGTTCGCATATGGTGATGAATCTCCATTTTATTATCTTTATTCTTTTATTTTATCTTTAAATACCTAGTTAAATGCATGTAGATATTATTAATTCGTACAAAATAACACTCACTATTACCATGGAAATTCTATACAAATACAAGTATTTAATTCTAAAATAAAAGAATAAAGAAAAGAAAAGAAAAAATGAAGTATTGGAAATACTGAATGACCCGAGACCCGGAGACCACGTCAATATTGACTTGGTCAACAAGGAATAAAGTAGGAAGAGATACATAAATTAATTTGTACAGAAAATACATAAAAACCCTAATTTCATTCTTCAATAAATAGCCATTTGTACTCGGATTTATTTTGCATTTTATACACCTCAAAAAATAAAACTTTTAACATGAAACTTGTACATAAAATTTTATTGAAAAAAATAAAAATAATTCCACATAAAAATAATGCACAATGTGACTAGGACACACAGAAGAAAATGCCGCAAATAAAATTTTACAGATCAATTACTCCTCCATATGAACTCAAAATTCATCAAGCCCACCTTTATTGTTCATAAAGTTAAATTATCTATTTAATATATATGCGTTTCAAAATAGAGCTAAGATGTGAAAGTCAGCTTTTTGTTCCCCATTGTCCCATATACCTGCATATTTTATTTATTATATTCATTCTTTGAATTTTTACTTTCCTTATATTTTTAAATACTTATAAACATTATTTAAAATATATTAAAAATATAAATATAAAATAAAAACATGAAAAATATATTAAAAGAAATAACGTATTAAAATATATGTGTATATTATACCCATAGTATATATATAATTTTATTTATTTAACTCTATAAATAAAATAATAAAAAAAATAAAAATATATAAATATGTACTTAAATATATTATAAATATTCAAAATATGTACATACAATATTCAAATATATAATACAAAATAAAATAAAACACCTCAAATATAGGTAAATATACATACATATATATATACTAGTAAATATTAATACTTAAAAATGACATTTTAAAAAAATAAAATCATAATTAAATAGTACATAAAATAAGAAACATTTTTCATGCTTTAACTTTTATGTAATAAATTTATTTATTAGTTTCAATTAATTTTATAAGGATTTACCCCTGGATGTTTCTTGTTCGTCCATGTGGACCAATCAACGCTCTGCATCTGTTGACCAGGTGGTCAACGATATGCCTTCGTTCGGACTTTTGTTAGACTTACAAGACCCCTTGACCTTCTCCAATTTCCTTACCTTCCTCCATACCACCTTCCTCCTCAAGACCACCTTTTCAACGGCCCCACATCCTTACTCCACATCATCTCCTTAGACTCCATCAATACCTCATCATCCTCACGCAATCACTCATCCCCTTTTGGCCCACACTCTATCCTTAAATAATACCCGTCTTCATCCTTTCACTTTTTGATTCCTTCTTACCCTCATAACCATAATTGGAGACCACATGAAGTGAGCTCGTGGTCAGAGCTCGAGCTTCCTGGCCTTGTCAGTGTGGATAAGAGGTAGAGGAAGAGATCCAGGTTTGTCGGAGTAGCTCCGACAAAGCCTCCTCTGCTCCATGTTTGTCAGGTATGAGCTGTTAGCTTAGATTTTAATTCACGCATTTTCATTTCCTTAGCGTAGTTTAGTCTTTAATTTCATTTAATATCGAGTAGGTTAGGTTTAATTTGAATCTTTAATTAGCCGGAGCTTCCAGCTGCAGCTCTATTTCATCGTGCTTCTGACCGTTTCGACCCACCAAAAAACCCTCATCTCTTTCCCTGGCACATTCTTCATCGAAGCCCCATCAATCCACCCTTGATTTTGCACGAACCACTGTTAATTGAACTTCTTCCTTCATAGACCACCAGAGCTCGCTTGCACATTCATACCCTTGTGCATCCAGCTTTATTTTGGGCCGAGGAGGTTTGCCTTGAGCCCTTGAAGCTTTTGTTATAGGACCAAGCCCTCAAAGGAGCCCTCAGAAGAGTATTCGATCATGATATTAGGTTCCCAAGACATTGAAACTTGAAGACCCTCCAAGTCCCTATCGATGGGCCTCGATGCATATGAAGGCTCGAGCAGGAGGGAGAAACACTAGGAGGCTGTTGGTTCCCTTAGCGTCGAAAAAGACCGCAGAAGCATGAAGATCCAGGCGATCGAAGGTGAGGGAATAAGGAGTTCTTCCCTATTCTTTGTGACAACCCAGTCGTCGGATGAATATATCAACCCGGAGATTACTTGGGTTGTTGATGATTCAATAATCGGCTAAGATAAAATGGGTTCATTGTAGCATGAGCCAAGAAGCAACCGATCAGAACCAAGTCAAATCTCTCTATGAGAAGGACTCAAATTAATTTATAATGTGGGAAAGTTCATGATTGAACACAGGGACACGAGCAATTAATTAATTTCATTAAGGAGTCAAATATTTATTTAGGTGATTTATAGGTTATCAAGGTCAAACATACACAATATAATGTGACGTGTGCAACTTTTCAAAACATTTTATGCATTTAGCTTATATACAAAAATTATTATACAATGCCACACAAATTGAATGCACAAACACAAACATTGATGCTCCTGATCAATCAATATAACTTGTGAGTTAAATTTGCAATTGATGAATAATTAGGCAAACTAACAAAGTACTCAACTCTTAAATCATTTAACTTATAAATAAATATAAGGATGAATAGATCACTTGTGCTCTTTAAATAATTTATATGCGAATAATAAATAAAATCATTCACTAAATTGAAGGGCTCACAAAGAGCTTTCAAAAAACACGATTTTCATTTAATTTGGAGATATAATTCATAATTTATTAAAGGAACAAGGCATGGTCATAAATGTAGTAAAAGAAAAACTTTATTTAATTACGAACAAGTACAAATGGACTAAATTGCAAATAACAAAATCCGATAGGATATACATATAATTTAACCATGATAAGACTTATCTGCAATTTTGAAACTTTAGCAGGGCTCTTCTACAAATTTCCTAGAATCATGTGCTCCAGGCATGTGATGGGTCAGGCTTGGGACAAGGTGCAGGCTTGGGTCACGTAGAGGAAGGTGATGCCTCGGCTCAGTTTTGAGACACATGAACATCTAGTTTGAAACATCACTTCGGTAGCACTACGTGGGTCTCTCAAGGTCATTGGATCTCTCCTTAAGTGGGCTTATCCAACGGTATCTTCTACTCTACCTTCGACGAACTCTTTCATGAGCGATTGAAGCAAGGTTGCGCTCTAGCATGACCCTCCTCCTTCTTCCTCTTGGTGATCCAAGCATCTAGTAACCTTCGTAACATCCTAGCGAAGATGTTGATGCTGCAACGAAGCTCGAGGGAGGAGTGGATCATCTAATCGAATGCATGTCGTCTGAAGTAAAGAAGATGAACAACGTTAAATGAAATTTTCATCCAATGAAGCCCTGCAAATGTTAGAGTATAGTCGAAGCCCACCAATATTTTTGGGGATGAGAATTGGGCAAAATGAATGTGGAATGAGAGGCCAATCGAGTGAATTAAAGTAGCCCTAATTGGATTCTTGATGAATCTATGTTTCATCGTCTTTATTCTATCATTTTGGCCTTAAAAACCCTAGCAAATGCGTGTAAATAGTGCTAATTAGGCAGTTTATCATTCCTGCATCATTGTGTAAATAGTGTACAAAATGCGGTTTTTTAAAGCCAAAATTATAGAATAAGGAAAAGAAAAGAAAAAGAATAACAAATTGCAAATATTTTATGATCCGAAACCCCGATACCTAGGCATCTCGATGAATAGGTCGACAAGGAATAAAGTAGCGGGTGATAAGGGTCAAAATACAATAAAGAAACTTTGTACATGAAAATTGTAGATAATTAAATATAGAAAAATACAAAATTAATTTCATACAAAAATAATATACAGATAAAAATTATACCCTTAATAAGATTCCAGAATCCCGACTTTCCAGACATGTATCTCTCAAATAAAAATTGAAATGTATCAAACTCACCTTTAATTGTATGTCATTTTCAATAAGCTATTTAATGAAGGTGGTTTCATATTTTTCGGATTTACGGTTTGAAAGTTGAGTTTTGGACCCATGTTGTATACTTGTATAGATTAAAATATTCATTTTATTTATTCATTATTTTTATACGTTTATTTTTTTATAATTTTGTAGATATTATTTATAATATATGTGTATATTAAAACATGAATAAAAACATAAAGAAAATACAAAAATAAAATACTTGTATGAAAACATAGGTATAATACCTGTAAATATACCTATATAAGTAATATTAAGTGTATATATTACATCAGAAATATAAAATAAAAACATATTTAAGTGTATAAAATTTAGTTATAAATTTATAAAATAATAAACAAAATAAAAAAAATTAAATATACAAAATAAAAATAAATTATTAAAATATACAGATAAATATACCTATACATAACCTTAAAAGGTAACTTGTAATTTTATACCTCTAAAAATTAAGTAAAAATCACTATGAAATACTTTATAAAATAACAAACATTTCTTATTTTTTAACCAAAAATTAATTAAATCGCTTAGTATTTTTTTATCGAATTTACAAGACTTTTTTTCCAGGGAATTTTCTGGTTGGTCCATGTGGACCAACCAGAATGCTCTGCTGGTTGACCTCGGTCAGCTCTCTGACCGAGGTCTGGTCCCTATCAGGCTGCATTTTTTTGGACGTTTTCTCCGAATTTTGGAGGATGCGTCTTTCACCAATTAGTGTTGGAGCCTTCTTGACTTTTATCCCTCGATGAATGGTGATCCACGCTCTGGGTTTACATCGGGCGTCGGGTCGCTGAGTCGAGAGATCCGCATCGTTCTTTGGAGCCCCCTATCAACGCGTATAAACATGACCCCCGACCTTCCTTGACGAGTTGATCATTCTTCCACCACCTAAACCCTAACCTAGGATCTTGACGAATTTCCTGGTGACAACAGGAAGTAGTTGCGCCTTTCGGAGGACCGAGGAGGTGTTGAATCGAGTTAGATCCTACTCGCCGGAGTTAGCATCTGACGTCTCCCCTCGATGATTTTTCTTATTTGTTTTTCTTGTGGTCTTTCACCTCGTTAGGTTATCCGTAGTTCATCCTCGACCTTCCCCATCGATTTGATCTAAAAAAATACAAAAAGCTCTAGATCTTTACCTAGCTGTGCACTGCCATTGCCAGCCGACGTGAATCTCTCATCCGTCACTTCTCCGCCTCTTTTGCCAACCAGAGGGCCACGACAGTTTGCCCGCGCCCCTCTTAACTCTTTTCTGCATGTTTTGAGTTTTCAATCATACTTGGAGTGCATTTGGACCCCTGCCGGAGATACCTGGGGCGTCTTCGCTCCGCCGCCTTCCCTAGACACCTCCGGTGGCTGTCGACCACATTTTGAGCCTCCAGCACATAGAAGACACCTTCAGGAGTCTCGTCGGCCACTTTTGAGCCTTTTCGCATGTCGGAGACCGAGGATCGAAGTCAGGGAAGATCGCCTTGCCAGCGTTTCTTCCTTGTTCTTCCTCCGGGGTTCTCGTCCACACTCGTCCACCAACGAAGGGGCTGAGGCCCAGCCCTCCGTCTCCTCCCTGTGACAGGGGGAGGAGCTCGGATAGAGCAATGATGACACGACACCCCGGTGAGACCCACCGACCACCATGGCGGTGTAGCGGTGCTCTCAGCTCGCTCGAGCTCGTTGGGATGGGCGCCCAGCACGTGCGACGACCCCGAGCATTACCACGATGCTCAGCCCAGGCCTCCGACCTCCATAGCTCAGGTAAGCCACCCCTCCGATTCCCTTTTTGTATTTTCCCTTAGTCTTCTCGTAATTTAATCGGTAGCTACAATCGTCTTCATCCTCCGTTGAACCCCTTACGAGATCCGCCGAACACCTCTCACCTTCACCAAGTCCTCCTATCACCACCATCTCCCGTCAGAACCTTCATCATCCTAGGTTTTCTCCTCCACCGGAGGCGGAGGAGAACCCATCAAGGGCTCCGCTTCCTCGCCTTCGCCAAGCCCTCCGCCCACCTCATCTTGCACGCACACACACCTCGATTTCCATCTGATTCCTTTTGCAGGTCAACCAACCCCATTGGTCGGACCTCGGGCGGAGCCAAGTTCTAGAGCTCCGCCTCCGGTGATCATGCATCGACAGCAAACTCCAGACGCCCCCGCTCCTTCTCTGAGCTCGGGTCTTCACCGTCAGGGAATCAGCTTCCTCCCCCGATCTTCATCGAGCACGGAGAGGCGCAGAGGAGCTCCATGCCTTACGTCGGAGCTCCAATCGTGCCGCCACCCAACAGGGGAGGAGAAGATTCAGATGTCATTGGATCTCGCCCCACAGCGGAGATCCAACGAACTTGGAGCAGCCACGTTGTCGACTCGGAGCGCGGAGGCTCGGTGGGACCGAGCCTCGCCCGAAGTACCCTCAAGCCGCCACGTGGCCCGAGCCACCTGCTACAGTCGTCCGATCCTGCGCCGAACCTCGCCCCCATCCGAGCCTGAACTCATGTGCCTTGCACGTGGGTGCTGGGATTTTTGCATCGACGCCCTCGTAACTTTCGCATATTGTAGATAGGTCCTGTCAGCACGTGCAACACCATACGCGCCTGTGGTATTTTGCATTTTGACCCTTGCGGGTTTCAATAATTGCAAATATGCCCCCGTATGTGTGGTTTATTTACAGGGAAGGCCTCACACTTTGTTTTTATTGCATTTTAGTCCCTCCCAGAGACCTGTTTGTAGTTATCTTTTCATGTTTTCTTGCATTTATGCCCTTATCTTCATTATTGCATATCTTGAGCATCGGGTTTCCGTTTCAGTTGATTTCAGTCTCATTTCAAAGCTTGCTTAATGTACTTTTTAGTGGCATACTTAATTTCATATTTTGGACACATGAAGTTTGATGTATTATTTTGTTAGCCATGTGTCTCATATGCATTGTTCAACTTTTCAAATCAAGTCGGTTATCTTAATTAAAACTGAAATTGACTCATGTTAAAATTGCTCATTACATTGATTGAGGGCATATTTTCATTGCATCTCATTGCATTGATTTGCATGATAAAATGAAACTAAAAAAATGCATGTTTACTTTTGTTGTAATGCATTATTTTGTCTTATTGCATGATTTGACATATAAAGCTTTAACTCAACAATTAGTTAAATAGATAAAAGTCTGAATAATCACGAGAGAGGCTCGTGTCCCTGAGTTTGACCTTGGTTTCTTGCCAAGTAAAATAAAAACACGACCATCTGATTCTTAGTGACATATCAATTAGATGGTCTTTGATAGACCAAATTCAGCCCGACTGCAATGATACATCAAGTGTTAAAACAACACTATTAAAGAGCCGAATTCACGGTTTATCATCCGTTCGATCAAGGCCGGAGCTCCAAACAAAGCAGCAACCATTAGATCTCGTCCGTGCCATCCGTCAGATCTTTAAGGGAGCACCTAATCTCGGTCGTCCGCTGCGAAGCGGTATCGGCTGTTCGGAGCTTGACATGTGTCCAAGTGAACTCCGTCAACCGTTCGATCCTGCCTTGCTTGGGTATTTTGTACTTTTAACCCGGCAATTTCTGTATTTATTAACTGGGATATAATCTTTCATCTTCTTTTAGAAAATTTTGTAATATTTGCGAAAACACACTCCATCTTTCCATATTTGCACTTTCATCCCTAGCCACGTCACCTCACGTGATACGTGCATGTGAGGTTGATATTTTGCACCAGTGGCCCTGAATTTTATTGTATTTCAAAATAGTTTGGAAAATACTTAGTACAATTATAGTTTTGTGGAAATTTTGCAGCATATGCCTCCATGTTTTTGATAACTATAATCACGTCCCTGCCAGGTCACGTGCCACGTGTACGTGACTTTGGCATTTTTGCACGATTAACCCTAGGCTTTTGATTATTTATATTTCATCCACAAAAGTTTTTGTTACGTTGAATATTTTCTGGAAAATTGCATCTAAGCCCCTGGACTTGTGCTTATTTACAAAAATACCCTTGTTAGGATTGACTTTTCTCTTTATTTCTCGTATTTATTTCATACATCCATAAAATCCTAAAAAATCTACAAAAAATAGCATAAGTTCCCATTGAATTCTACTTTCACCCTATATTTTTATTTTACCTTTTTATTGCATTTCATTATTTTTAAAATTCAAAAACATGCTTTTTCTTCACTGTTTGCATTAAAAATTCATAAAAATTATAATTTTTTTTGAAAAATTCTCAAAAAATATTTTTTTAATGTTTTTGCATCTTTTAACTTCATGCCAAAAATCGCTAAAAAAATAAAAGAAAAGCAAAAAAATAGAAAAACTCTAAAAACCTTCATAAAAATTTATAAAATCCATAAAAAATCTAAAAATTGTGTTGTATGTTGCTTTCTTTATATATTATCTTTATTCCAAAATTAATTTGGAGAACTTTTGGCATTGTTTGATATATTTCATCTCCATTTTAGTTTCAGCTATTATTTTTAGTCCCTGTTTTTAGTCTTTTTGTCCTTAAAAATACCAACAAAATTTAGTAAAAATTCAGAAAAACAAAAAATATTATAAAAAAAATAAAAAGCCCGAAAACATTGTATTTACTGTAATTTGGATATTTTTACCTCTCTATATATCTCATCTCTCTTATATATCTACTCCTTATAGTTTATATCTTTTATGAAAAACAAAATACAAAAATATAAAATATAAAAAGAAAATACAAAATCAGTAAAAAAGAGAAAATACGAAATCAAAAATTTAAAAAAATATAAAAATTAAAAACCCATAAAAAAGTTCAAATTGGCTATGTGATTCACACGACATAGGGTGCTTGACTTTTGTCTAGCCTGCTTTACTCCTTTGCTTCCTATGTTCGACCCCTACTTGCTTGCCATTATACATTCTTAGTAGGGTATAATAAATTTTAACTCTTGCTCTCAATTATTTGATTAGTTGAGTGGGTTAATTGTTGATCAACACAAGGATTATAGTAGTCGTATCAGCGATAGTGAGCCTGTGTTGTCAGGCAATTATTGAGCAACTCCTGTCTTTTCGTTTTTAAAATGGCACCATTGTTGGGGAGCATCGGCTTGTAGAGCAGACCATTATCTTTTTATTTTCTTAGCCATTTTTGCTTTCTTCTTCTATTGAATAATTGATTGTGAACTGACTGACATCTCTTTCTTGTTTTCTTACGAGGGACCACAGACCGAGGAGGATTGCCTAGGGAATCGTAAGCAACCTTGGAAAACGGAGCCGGCTATTCTACCCTAGCCGGCAAGAGAGAGCAGGATGAACATGAGAGAGAGACAGAGAGAGGACAGTTAGTCTTTTAGTTTTGTGAGAGAGAGACTTTTGTTTATTAATTTGTAATAATACAGGTATCCTGGACTTTGGATATTCGAGCCCAATTTCCAAGTTTTGTTCACTTGGGGGCTCACCGCAGTTTTGTCACGTTTTCACCGCTTTGTTTATTTTGTTTCTCGGTTTTGGTTTTCTTTATTTTATGGAATGATCCCTTAGTCTTTAGGCTTGCTTGATCGTGTAATCTAAGGCCAAACACCTAATAACCATTGCATGCACCTATAGTCTTCTCGTTTGGACTTAGAAATAATTAATTGTTGAACACATAGTTCGGAACCACTGCGCCGCGAGAGTCTCCATACAGAGCTGACAGGACCCATTATGGTGGGCACCGAGGTGATTCCAAGACCGGACTTTAGGTTTCGCTCTATGTGTTTAGCAGTTGGTTCTTTACGCTAGCAGTTGCCTGCTTAGGGCGGTTTCCGTGTGCATATCGACATTTCGTTTAGGTTTATAAATTCCTATTTTGCATCCTGCATGGAAAGAGCTGGGAAGCGCTGTAAGTCTTCTAACTGAGCATTCAACATTTAGGCACTAAGGTGAGACTTTCATCTTATTGTCACCTTGCATTGCTTTGCCGATCTTCTCACTATATTTTTGGATCAATTAGGAATAAAAAAAGACAAAATCGTTAGGCACTTATATTGAATCTACTCAAAACAAGTGATAACACAAAAAATTAAAAAAATAGACTGCTAAAAATATTTGACCTCAATAAAATTGATTAATTGGACTCATTGCCTTGGGGTGAGCAAAGCTCTCATTTATTTCCAGGTTGCATTAGAAGGTCTCCTTCCCAGTGAGGTGAGCGACATCGTAAGGATTAGAGCCCAAAACCCAGTCTGTGTCTGCCTTATGTATCGCCTGGATTTCCGAAGTATTGGCGCTTCTATCGTACGTAGATGAGTAGGGCTTCGTCGGCAACGATGACTCTCTATTGTGTAGAGCATTGACCTTGTCTGAAGTATCGAGTATAGGCCACACCTTCACGGGTGTGTCTGTCTCATCGTCTTGCGTCTGAGTAGGTTCTTGCACGCACACGGGTGATTCCGTTGCGAGCGAGTTTCGAAGTATTGGTTTCACCTATTGGCTTCGTCCCTCTATTTCTTTGGCTGAGTATGTATCCAGGAAGGGTTACAAGGACCTAAAAAAGTGCAGACTATAGGTTTTAAAGGAGGAGGACAAGTACATGATACTTTTATGGCAGTACTCTCACTCCTATAGGCATAGTGCTCTAAGGACTTGTTACAAGATAACTGCATGAATTCAAATCTAAAAATCACAAAGATAATTGCCGAACCTTCACTGCTTCACGGGTCGCGTTGGTGAATACATTGCTTTGAGGTTTGATTGATTAGTTTTATTAAGGTCAAGATAAAAAAATTGCGCCTTTGCGCCTTTTGTTCTCTTCTCATTTGGACCTTGCTTATTGTGAGCCTTCTACTATTTTACACTCCTTTTTTTTCTTGTTGACCTCCGTTTCTTTCATCCACATCAATATTCTGCTTGACCTTTGAGATGGCAATGAATGGACAGTTTAGTCGAGACCTTGTCGATACCCACATCAGTTCCATCCGCTCGCCTTCTCCAATAATTCGGGCCGAGAACCCGGTTCGAACTCCGTGAACCGATCTCCAGACTCCCCGCCTTCTTCAATAAATCAGGATCACTCTTGTCCCGAACTCCGTCTGTTTGGGATGGCCATTGATTTCACTCGTTATACATCGCCATCCTTAACGAAGTTCTGTGTTGACCTTAACACATAATATTTTTCTCCGTTTGGTGTTGCAATTCAGACTGATAAGGGCATTCTTCCATGTGCAGACCGAGAACCTGATTTCGAGACAACAAGTCAATCAGAATCTGAATTGGCCGGTGGAAGGGGAAAGGGACCACAACCCCAACCTGAAGCTAAAGTCAATCCTTGGGAAGGGAAGTATACGACCTAGAATGATGTCAATAGTCAGATGCTGGCATCCATCCAAGCGATCCAACAGCATTTGACCAATCAAGCCCTGGTCCAAACCGCCTTCCAAGATATGCTGAATGATCTGAGGAGGAGGGCCGATGCAAGAGATGGATAGAGGGAGAATGATCAAAATCAGGACCAAGTGTTCAATTGTGAGGATGAATTTTCAGTGCGAGGACTCGAATTTGATAGAGAGGATGGAGGACCTCTGCTGCCAAAGCCTACTTTAAAGTAGACATACAACCCTGGACCAGGGTGTATCACTGAGTGGATCCAAATTCCATAAATCCACGCCTACTTCGAGCTGAAGCCACAGTTTTTGTCTCTGGTTCCTACTTTCCATGGAAACACCACTGAGGAACCATATATCCATCTCAAGAAGTTCGACTGCATCTGTGCTACTGCTTACTACCCTGGAATTCCATTGGGGGTAGTCAAGATGGCCGCTTTTCCCTTCAGTCTCCACGATATGGCCTTATACTGGGTCGACCACTTAGGGAAGGTAGTCACGACCTAGGAGGATCTCAAGTCCGCATTTCTCCACAAATTCTACCCTCTTGGTCGTCTGAATCAGATGTGTGCCCGCATCTCCAGCTTTTGCCAGAAACTCCACGAAACTATCCATGAAGCATGAGAAAGATTCAAGGATATCCAGGAGAAGTGTCCCCACCATGAAATTCCAAGGACTAGTCTTGTACAACACTTCTTTGGTGGGTTCACACTTGAGATCCAAAAGCTCGTCGATGCCGCTTGCGGTGGCTCACATTTTAATAAGAACGAGGACGTGGTCTGGAACGTCTTTGAGGAAATGGCTGAAGGAGAAGCCGCTCAATCCTAGTCCCGAGCATACATGAAGATACCGACTGCCATCAGCAAGTCCGTAAACATGGATTCTCACATCGAAGGCAAGGATGAGAGCTCCAACTTGAGTATCATCGGGAGCCATATGTCTAAGGTGGACTTCATTGAGAAGAGGTCGCAGGACCTCAAAAAATTATTAGTGATAGAGAAAAGGACCCAGGGCTTGGAAAAACTCGACGTGATTTCCCAGCAGCTGGAGCAACTTGTTCGTGCCCTGAACGCCAACATGTGCAACGTTGTGTCTACTACTACCGAGCCAATTGCTGCGAAGAAGGAGCCTGCACTATATCAAACCCCTTAGTCGACTCCACCACAGCCCCAACTTATTCAGCACGTGTATTATGTGCAGGTTCAGGAGCAGCCACCGCAGCCTCAGACACAGATGGTTGTATATCAACGAGAGCCCCAACCCGCTTACTCCGAGCAGCTCTCTCCACCCACACCACTGATCTAGGAAATCAATGGTGTATGGAACATTGAAGCGCAACTGACTTGTCCTCAGGGGCATTCCCAGGGTAAGAACATGGGCAACAAGCCCTATCACCAACCGTAGCAGGGTGGGAGACCCTTCCAGCCCTCGTATCAGTACCAGCCTCCATCTTAGGGAAACACCTGGAGGCAGAATTATCAGCACGGTCCTCACCAGTCTGGATACCGTGGCCAAGGATATCATAAGCAACTGGTTGCTCCGCATCACCACCTGAACTCTCAGTATTCCTCCAACCCTCCTCCTCACCAATTCTCACAGGGTTACCAGTCACAATCTCACCCATCGTACCAACACCCTAGGCCCCAGTAGGGGTATTCTTCCGAGATTGTGCTATTCAATCCGACCCTTGCTTTCCTCAAATAGTTGATGAAGAACATGGGTGTGATGAACCAGAAGATTGATGATTTGACGTTTATGAAAACAACTATTCCTACTCAAGTCGAAGCTAACCCAAACAATTTCCGACGTAAGGAGTAGGTAGCCGGTAGTATCCAACCAGATTCAGGTGAATTAAATTGCTTTTTATCTAATGCTATTACTCTCAGGAGCGGTAGGACACTCAAGCCATCGGCGACGGTGAAGGGAAAGCATCTTGCATCTGACGGGGAATCGTCAACCTGGCCAACGTAAGGGCCAAGAAGTATTTTAGAGCAATATCACCAACCAAAAAACTACAAAAAATGAAGAAAACAACAAAACACGAAAAGATAGCTGCAGCCTCGGTGGAGATAGGCCAGCATTGGAGATGTCTGCACTTGCCCTAGAACCAGCTCCTGACAAAAGGAACCTTGCATCTACAGTGAGTCCAACGCCAGCACCTGAAGCCGAGCCCGTCGTTTTTGGTCCAAACATTATAGACGACTCCATTCATTTTTGCCATCTACCTGTTCACAGCAATACGGACAATATTTTAAATGACATTGGTGGAGATTCTGTAAATATTCTTTTCCCAAAAGCAATGAAAAAACACAAAAAAAAATGAAAAATTTGAAAAATGCTTTTCTGATCCTGCCATCATAGAAATCATTTAGAATTTAGTATTGAACATGCCATTGATGAAAGCTCTTGAGTACATGCCAGCTGTAAAGAAAGGATTGAAAGATGCATGCACAACCAAAGTATATCCTTACAATGGCCACAATTAATGCCATCAGCAACCTCCCGGATAAGAAGCCAGATATGGGAGCACCTCTTATGCGTTCTTAGATGTTTAATCAGGAATTTAAAACATTGCTCAATAGTAGGTCTTCTGTCAACCTAATGCCAGCCTCACTTCTTACAAAATTTAGGCTAGGACCGCTCAAACCTACAAAGATGATTCTGCAGTTCGCAGACAAATCAGTTAAGCGACCTAGGGGCTTGTTGGAGGATGTAATAGTCATGGTTTAGGGAAAACAGTTCCCGACCGATTTTGTGGTACTAGATATGGACGTCCCCGCTCCATTGCTCCTAACCCCAATAATACTTGAATGGCCATTCCAGCGTATGTCGAACACAACGGTTAATTATGGGACTGGAGAAATTACTTTTGGCGCTTGCAGCGAAACAATCAAAATAGAGACCTTGTCCGACGCAGCACCAGTAGAAAGAACATCTGCCTCATGCGCAAGGGTGAATGACTATTCGGAAGACTGCGACTTTCTGGCAGAAATTCAAGACACCAAACTATTCTTGGATGATAATGAACTTCATGAACTCCTTTTCTCTAAGGAGGGATTGGAGACCGCAATCGAATTTCCCCTTGTCGACCAGGATGAGGTACTTGCTGACATGCTGAATGAGACTTCCATGGAGGTGATGTGCCTTAAAGATCAAGAGCAAATTATTGAAGAATCTTTTGAAGAAGAAAAAATCATTGAAACATTTTGTAAAGACTTAAATGAGAAGGCAGAACAGAGCATGGTGGATGCTGAATAGATGAAAGAATCCCCACCTGTATTAATAGCTGAAGTCACTTCTGCAATAGCTCAGACCCCGGCAAAGTTGAAACCCTTGCCCTCCAATATGAAATATGCCTTTCTTGTGGGAGAACCTAACATGTACCCAGTCATTATCAATACGCATCTGACCGCAGACCAAGAATCTCGTCTGATAGAGGTTATTGAACGCAACCGCAAGGGTATAGGCTAGAGAACTGCATGCGAGCCCACGGCGAGCCATTATGCAATAAATGTTATTGCAAATATCATTCCCTGATATGAAATGAAGAATAAATAGTTTGCATAATAGGTCCCTTAATACAATTAGGGTTATGTACCATGGCCATCTTAATAATCATACAACTGTTGATTCAACTATTGAGTCATAGAGGCTGGTGCTTGGATGAATATCTAAAGGGTTAGATTGAGGACTCATCAAGCACCGTCAAATGATTGTTAAGAGATGATCTCCAGCCTGAGTATGAGATGGCAATCCTTATCTCTAAAGGCTGATTTCTGACCGACCTCTTGATGCAGGTCCTCTGCATAGGAATAGAGATTCAGAGGTGTCAGATTAGTTAGGTCAAAGAGTTGACTTAACGAGATCGAGATAACCAAAGTCCTATATCGTGTGCTGTCATGATGTAGGCACACATCCTCTGACTAGAGACAGATGTGTTACTATATATCTGAGTATGTACATTTGGTAGACCAATAGGTTGATGACCTAACCAAGGTCTATACACCCGCGCACTGGTGTGCATATAAGGGCATATGAGTAATACGATCTCTCAAAGGGATCATACAGGTTCATTTATTGAACCGGAAGGCATGAGATCACTCATGAGATATTGGGAAGAATCAAATTCCGTGTGCACGGTCGTCTCGCATTGGAAGCTTGACTGAATTTGTTGGTTTGATATATACTTTTGGAAAGTATATGATCAAGACCTATGTATGATATATGCTTTTGAAAAGTATATGATCAATACCGACTTCCAATGATCGAATGAGAAACTTACTGATAAAACCATGAAGTAGACAATATAAAGTTGATCCAATACTTCGGGTTTATTCTGAGTCTTCCAGTATGCAGGATGTACAGGTATTGGGAATACCTGAGGGTGATGTGATCATAAACGATTGTATAACCATGACGCTTCCATTCCTAGGGAGTGATGAAACGAGTCTGGATTTTAGTGACTCCTCTCGGTAGAGAAGTAATCGGATCTTAGTCCAAATGTTGGACATTGATCTGAATGTGATTCAGATGCAATGAGAAGATTAGATTTACGGTCTTGATTTAATCAAGCATCTATGGGAGGCCCGCGATCTGGATTTGAGATATGATCTCAATATCCAAGTCACTATACGTGGAACAATATAATCACCCTGTCTTTATCTCCAAGTATTCGCGGAGAAAGCGCATTATCCTTGAAAGAGTTCATGGATAATTTCATTGTTGATATGAGTATACAAGCATTGAGAAAATGGATAATTAAATATGATTTAATTATCATGATTAATATGAATTCGATTCATATTATAAAGAGAGCTATCTTAGATAATTAAATGTGATTTAATTATCAAAAGATGTGAATAATGTGAATGCGATTCATATTATTTGGGAACTTGAGAATAGAGATCCAAAATGATTAAATGTGATTTAATTATCATGGATATGAATAATGTGGATAGCAATATCCATATTAGTCATATATATTATAAATGTGATTTATAATATATAAGAGAGAGCTATTTGTAATTTACATTTGTTAATTAAATGTTGATGTGAATTGGATTCACATTGGACAATTAATTGAAAATATAATTCGCATATTATTTTGGGTTGTGAATGTGATTCACAATTTTCCAATGGCAAGATTGCAATATTCACAAAATAATTATGAATTATTTTTGTAGAATAATTTACAACAAGTATTGTTGTAAATATTGGAGATTTCCATGGAATAATGTAATCTCATGAGATTGCATGAGATTGCCACCAAATCCAATATTATGGAAGGAGGCAATCTTCATTCCACAATCTCCATGCTTGATTGATTTAATTTGGGATTGATTTATATTGATTTAATCAAAATTAAATTAATTGTTGTTGGTTTTTACCAACACAAATCTTAGCCATTAAAAGAAACACAGTCAATGAGAGCCATTTGATTTGTGTTGTCCCATGGATTGAGATCCATGGATCCCAAAATAATATAAAAGGAGAGGCAGCCCTTTGCTCTTCTTTACACAACACACAAGAGAACATAAGTCTCTCTCTCTCTCTCTCTCTCTCTCTCTCTCTCTCTCTCTTTCTCTCTGCACATCAGCCCTCTCTCTTCCTCTCTCATGGCCGTCCACCATGGATGCCCTAGAGGGAGTCTCCATCGCCGCAGCGTCATCGTTACGCTGCCCGATCATTTGCTCGTGGATCTCCGTCTCCTTCGGTGCGCCTCGCTCGTGAAGAAGAAGATGGATCTCGTGTCTCGAGATCAGGAGATCCACCGCTTGGATCATCAACATGGATTGCGAGAAGCACGCGGTTCATCCCCGCGCTCGCAAGCGTCTCCTCCGTCGGATTGGACTTGAGACAGGAGGTCTCTTCGTTTAAAGACTCAATCGCAACCACGCTTCAAGCGGTAATCCTTTGTTTGTGGTTTAGATGAAACGATCCGAGAAGTGTTCTTGGATCATGTGGTTTCGTCGAATGAAAATTTTTAATTTCCGCTGCATAGAACAACTAGTTCGACTAGTCGTTCTTCGTCGTATTCAATACGAAGCTCACGCTTCCATGATGCGCTTGAGTATCTAACCATATCTTTCAAGTGGTATCAGAGCCTTAGGTCGGTGGTTTTGGATACGATCCATTAGCCGAGGACGACTTGGGTTCATTAGGGTTTGCGAAAGTTTTCTTGTATTTCTTTCCCGCATCTCTGTTTTGATTTTATTTTCGGTACTGTTTAAATTATTTAAACACGAAAATAATAGTTGTATTTTGTTCCCCATTAAATAAGGACACCGTAGGATCTGAGTTTGCGTGATTTCGATTCCGTTTGCTCTAGTTATGCTCATTTTAGTGAACATGTATCCACAGTTTCGGGGACTGCGAATCTCAACGTAATTAAAGAGTTATTTTTTTTGAAACGCCTTGAAATGCACGCAAATCACTTAGGTTTTGTTGTAAATCAAATAAGCAAACTTTAGGAACTTACTTTGCTAAATTTGGATTTAAATTGATTGAGATATGATATTTTTAGTAAGTGAGGGTGACTGCTGGAAATACTTTCCTAATCAAGAACCTAATGATTGTCATTACTCAATTAGTGGAATTAAATTATTTAATTTCCTGGAATAATTGTGCATAACTATTTGTGAAATATTTGATGATAATTATTTCCTTAAATGACATTGCCTTAACCAATATTTGATTAGATGTGATCTAGATCACTAATTGGTTACATGATCTACATGATCTATATTCCAACAAACATGTTGCTTGAATAAGATTTGGGATTTGTTTAGCAAATCTTATTATAATGTTAATCAAAACTATTTTCATTATTATTATATGGTATAATTTTGATTGAAGAACCGATGATCATCTCAAGTACAAAATGATCTATTTTGCATTATCCTTTCTCGAGGTGGATATGATGTTTAGTCGGAGAGCATTGAGGTAGCGGGTTGCAACGTATGTGGTCCGTCCCACTCTCGTCGGTACTGGCCATGACAACGGGTAGGGTTAGTATAATGCTTAAGAAATCATGATGTATTTCTAATTATTAAAATTCGAAATAATACGTATTTGAGATAATATCATAATTCAAGTAACAATTTAAAATGTTTATTGAATACTAATTGGATCATTAATTTAATATGATTAGATTAATTGGAATTCAATTAAAAATTAAAACACTCTATTATGAATAGAGATGTTATTTCCCTTGGAAGAACTAATCGTAATGATTATGATTCATAATGATTAATTAGAATTTGAATATGATATGGATGATCACATAAGTGACATCCATGGTCTTCCGTCAAGGCGGAGGGTTCCGTCGCCAGGGATTGTATGCAGGAGACGCCTGTCCAAAGTGACAGCTCCTGTATGCAAGAGCATCTGGATCGGGCTCTTCACTTCTCGAAAGAGTAAGGACGTATGCGTAGTGACCCCAATATCGGGTCCTCATATTATTGGGGCGATATTGGATTGCGCATAGAGAGTTGTATTCCTGTTGACGGTTGGTTCAATTAATGACAGGTCAACATCACCTTAGGGGTGGTGGGCCCGGGTGTTAAAGATCGAATTGGGAGATGCAAGTTGGACTTGCAATGCGGAATGTGTTCCTGCTTTTTTTTATCCGAGTTGTAGGTTCTCATATTATTGGGATGCAACAAAGATAAGGAAGGAGATCCTAGATCTTGCTTGAGATATAATGGTAAGTATATCTCTTACATTGAGAGTGATTAGGGGAATGAACTTTCAGTGTTGACAAGGCAAGACAATTTTGATATAAAAATTCCTAAATCAAAGTAAAATATGTATATATATATAAATATATACTTATGCAAATTTCTTATTTCAGATAATCCTTCATTAAACCCACTCAATGTTATACTCAATAATAACCAGTAAAATATCATGGATTGGACTCAAGATCCAGATATTGTACTTGCAGTTGGACACATAATGTATGTGGTTGCAATGTGCAAGTTTCCACATAATAATGAGGAATGAAAATTAAATAGATAATAGGACTACAACCCTAGGGTTTGTATGTCTATGTAGTCTTGATCTCTCATCGGATGTACTTTGGAAGTGACATGTCGATCATGATCGCAATTGTCAAATAATCCTTATAAAATCAATAAGATATTCTGGCATACATATGTGCTCTTGACATTTATCATGAATGAGATGGTTTACTGCATCGTGCAGAATGGTGGCTCTATAAGAGATGATGTATTCAAAATGTTTGAATACCTATCTGAACCAATGTTTCAAGAGTTTAGATGGATGTAGATTCGATGAGTGTCATCGTTTTACTGTCTATGCTCTAGTCATTCATGAAGCTTCATAAAATTCATATTAGAATTCATCGAATTTGATTCATATTATAAAGATAGCTATCTTAGATAATTAAATGTGATTTGATTATCAAAAGATGTGAATAATGTGATTGCGATTCATATTATGTAGGAACTTAAGAATAGAGATCCAAAATGATTAAATGTGATTTAATTATCATGGATATGAATGATGTGGATAGCAATATCCATATTAGACATATATATATTATAAATGTGATTTATAATATATAAGAGAGAGCTATTTGTAATTTACATTTATTAATTAAATGTTGATGTGAATTGGATTCACATTGGACAATTAATTGAAAATGTAATTCGCATTTTATTTTGGGTTGTGAATGTGATTTAAATTTTCTAATGGCAAGATTGCAATATTCACAAAATAATTATGAATTATTTTTGTAGAATAATTTACAACAAGTGTTGTTGTGAATCTTGAAGATTTCCATGGAATAATGTAATCTCATGAGATTGCATGAGATTGCCACCAAATCCAATATTATGGAAGGAGGCAATCTTCATTCCAGAACCTCCATGCTTGATTGATTTAATTTGGGATTGATTTATATTGATTTAATCAAAATTAAATTAATTGTTGTTGGTTTTTACCAACACAAATCTTAGACATTAAAAGAAACACAATCAATGAGAGCCATTTGATTTGTGTTGTCCCATGGATTGCGATCCATGGATCCCAAAATAATATAAAAGGAGAGGCAGCCCTTTGCTCTTCTTTACACAACACACAAGAGAACATAAGTCTCTCTCTCTCTCTCTCTCTTTCTCTCTGCACATCAGCCCTCTCTCTTCCTCTCTCATGGCCGTCCACCATGGATGCCCTAGAGGGAGTCTCCATCGCCGCAGCGTCATCGTTACGCTGCCCGATCATTTGCTCGTGGATCTCCGTCTCCTTCGGTGCGCCTCGCTCGTGAAGAAGAATATGGATCTCGTGTCTCGAGATCAGGAGATCCACCGCTTGGATCATCAACATGGATTGCGAGAAGCACGCGGTTCATCCCCGCGCTCGCAAGCGTCTCCTCCGTCGGATTGGACTTGAGACAGGAGGTCTCTTCGTTTAAAGACTCGATCGCAACCACGCTTCAAGCGGTAATCCTTTGTTTGTGGTTTAGATGAAATGATCCGAGAAGTGTTCTTGGATCATGTGGTTTCGTCGAATGAAAATTTTTAATTTCCGCTGCATAGAACAACTAGTTCGACTAGTCGTTCTTCGTCGTATTCAATACGAAGCTCACGCTTCCATGATGCGCTTGAGTATCTAACCATATCTTTCAAGTGGTATCAGAGCCTTAGGTCGGTGGTTTTGGATACGATCCATTAGCCGAGGACGACTTGGGTTCATTAGGGTTTGCGAAAGTTTTCTTGCATTTCTTTCCCGCATCTCTGTTTTGATTTTATTTTCGGTACTGTTTAAATTATTTAAACACGAAAATAATAGTTGTATTTTGTTCCCCATTAAATAAGGAAACCGCAGGATCTGAGTTTGCGTGATTTCGATTCCGTTTGCTCTAGTTATGCTCATTTTAGTGAACATGTATCCACAGTTTCGGGGACTGCGAATCTCAACGTAATTAAAGAGTTATTTTTTTTGAAACGCCTTGAAATGTACGCAAATCACTTAGGTTTTGTTGTAAATCAAATAAGCAAACTTTAGGAACTTACTTTGCTAAATTTGGATTTAAATTGATTGAGATATGATATTTTTAGTAAGTGAGGGTGACTGCTGGAAATACTTTCCTAATCAAGAACCTAATGATTGTCATTACTCAATTAGTGGAATTAAATTATTTAATTTCCTGGAATAATTGTGCATAACTATTTGTGAAATATTTGATGATAATTATTTCCTTAAATGACATTGCCTTAACCAATATTTGATTAGATGTGATCTAGATCACTAATTGGTTACATGATCTACATGATCTATATTCCAACAAACATGTTGCTTGAATAAGATTTGGGATTTGTTTAGCAAATCTTATTATAATGTTAATCAAAACTATTTTCATTATTATTATATGGTATAATTTTGATTGAAGAACCGATGATCATCTCAAGTACAAAATGATCTATTTTGCATTATCCTTTCTCGAGGTGGATATGATGTTTAGTCGGAGAGCATTGAGGTAGCGGGTTGCAACGTATGTGGTCCGTCCCACTCTCGTCGGTACTGGCCATGACAACGGGTAGGGTTAGTATAATGCTTAAGAAATCATGATGTATTTCTAATTATTAAAATTCGAAATAATACGTATTTGAGATAATATCATAATTCAAGTAACAATTTAAAATGTTTATTGAATACTAATTGGATCATTAATTTAATATGATTAGATTAATTGGAATTCAATTAAAAATTAAAACACTCTATTATGAATAGAGATGTTATTTCCCTTGGAAGAATTAATCGTAATGATTATGATTCATAATGATTAATTAGAATTTGAATATGATATGGATGATCACATAAGTGACATCCATGGTCTTCCGTCAAGGCAGAGGGTTCCGTCGCCAGGGATTGTATGCAGGAGACGCCTGTCCAAAGTGACAGCTCCTGTATGCAAGAGCATCTGGATCGGGCTCTTCACTTCTCGAAAGAGTAAGGACGTATGCGTAGTGACCCCAATATCGGGTCCTCATATTATTGGGGCGATATTGGATTGCGCATAGAGAGTTGTATTCCTGTTGACGGTTGGTTCAATTAATGACAGGTCAACATCACCTTAGGGGTGGTGGGCCCGGGTGTTAAAGATCGAATTGGGAGATGCAAGTTGGACTTGCAATGCGGAATGTGTTCCTGCTTTTTTTTATCCGAGTTGTAGGTTCTCATATTATTCGGATGCAACAAAGATAAGGAAGGAGATCCTAGATCTTGCTTGAGATATAATGGTAAGTATATCTCTTACATTGAGAGTGATTAGGGGAATGAACTTTCAGTGTTGACAAGGCAAGACAATTTTGATATAAAAATTCCTAAATCAAAGTAAAATATGTATATATATATATAAATATATACTTATACAAATTTCTTATTTCAGATAATCCTTCATTAAACCCACTCAATGTTATACTCAATAATAACCAGTAAAATATCATGGATTGGACTCAAGATCCAGATATTGTACTTGCAGTTGGACACATAATGTATGTGGTTGCAATGTGCAAGTTTCCTCATAATAATGAGGAATGAAAATTAAATAGATAATAGGACTACAACCCTAGGGTTTGTATGTCTATGTAGTCTTGATCTCTCATCGGATGTACTTTGGAAGTGACATGTCGATCATGATCGCAATTGTCAAATAATCCTTATAAAATCAATAAGATATTCTGGCATACATATGTGCTCTTGACATTTATCATGAATGAGATGGTTTACTGCATCGTGCAGAATGGTGGCTCTATAAGAGATGATGTATTCAAAATGTTTGAATACCTATCTGAACCAATGTTTCAAGAGTTTAGATGGATGTAGATTCGATGAGTGTCATCGTTTTACTGTCTATGCTCTAGTCATTCATGAAGCTTCATAAAATTCATATTAGAATTCATCGAATTTGATTCATATTATAAAGATAGCTATCTTAGATAATTAAATGTGATTTGATTATCAAAAGATGTGAATAATGTGATTGCGATTCATATTATGTAGGAACTTAAGAATAGAGATCCAAAATGATTAAATGTGATTTAATTATCATGGATATGAATGATGTGGATAGCAATATCCATATTAGACATATATATATTATAAATGTGATTTATAATATATAAGAGAGAGCTATTTGTAATTTACATTTATTAATTAAATGTTGATGTGAATTGGATTCACATTGGACAATTAATTGAAAATGTAATTCGCATTTTATTTTGGGTTGTGAATGTGATTTAAATTTTCTAATGGCAAGATTGCAATATTCACAAAATAATTATGAATTATTTTTGTAGAATAATTTACAACAAGTGTTGTTGTGAATCTTGAAGATTTCCATGGAATAATGTAATCTCATGAGATTGCATGAGATTGCCACCAAATCCAATATTATGGAAGGAGGCAATCTTCATTCCAGAACCTCCATGCTTGATTGATTTAATTTGGGATTGATTTAATCTAAATTAAATTAATTGATGTTGGTTTTTACCAACACAAATCTTAGCCATTAAAAAAAACACAATCAACGAGAGCCATTGGATTTGCGTTGTCTCATGGATTGAGATCCATGGATCCCAAAATATTATAAAAGGGGAGGCAACCCTTTGCTCTTCTTTACACAACACACAAGAGAACATAAGTCTCTCTCTCTCTCTCTCTCTCTCTCTCTCTCTTTCTCTCTGCACATCAGCCCTCTCTCTTCCTCTCTCATGGCCGTCCACCATGGATGCCTTAGAGGGAGTCTCCATCACCGCAGCGTCGTCGTTATACTGCCCGATCATTTGCTCGTGGATCTTCGTCTCCTTCGGTGCGCCTCGCTCGTGAAGAAGAAGATGGATCTCATGTGTCGAGATCAGGAGATCTACCGCTTGGATAATCAACATGGATTGCGAGAAGCACGCTGTTCATCCCCACACTCGCAAGCGTCTCCTCCATCGGATCAGACTTGAGACAGGAGGTCTCTTCGTTTAGAGACTCGATCACAACCACGCTTGAAGAGGTAATCCTATTACTTGTTTGTGGTTTAGACGGAACGATCTGAGAAGTGTTCTTGGATCATGTGGTTTCGTCGCATGAAAATTTTTAATTTCCGCTGCATAGAACAACTAGTTCGACTAGTCGTTCTTCGTCATATTCGATACGAAGCTCATGCTTCTGTGATGCGCTTTAGGATCTAACCATATCCTTCACTACAGATCTCCACGGGATCAATCCATCTTAGTGCTCGCATCACATTTTTTTGGAAGAAGATTGCAAACCCTCTTGAGAACTTCAGAGGAGACTCAATCCTAACCTGCGGGAGGTTGTTATGAAAGAAATCCAAAAATGGTGCGATGCGAGATTCATTTATCCCATCTATGATAGCATATGGGTGAGCCCTCTACATGTGGTGCCAAAGAAATCAAGTATCACCATTGTAAAGAATGACAAAGGAGAGGAGATCGCAACCAAAGTACCCACTTCATGGCGAGTATGCGTGGATTATAAGAGACTTAATCTCGCCACCAAGAAGGATCACTTTCCGTTAACCTTCATTGACTAGATCTTGGAGAGATTGGTCGCGAAGGAATACTTTTGCTTCTTGGATGGATAGGGTACAATCAAGTAGCTATCTCTCTTGAAGACCAAGAGAAGACCACATTCACCTGTCCTTTTGGGACGTATGCCTTCAGACGGATGCCGTTCGGTCTCTACAATGCCCCAGCCACATTTCAAAGGTGTATGCTAGCAGTTTTCGCCGACATGGTGGGCAACTTTCTTGAGGTCTTTATGGACTATTTTTCGGTCTATGGGGACTCATTTGATAAATGTCTAGATTATTTAGACCGGGTCTTACGGAGGTGCTGTGAAGTAAATCTGGTACTTTCGTGGGAAAAGAGAAACTTCATGGTAACCAAAGGAATTGTGCTCGGTCACGTTGTTTCTAAATGTGGCATGGAGGTTGACCCATCCAAGGTGGAGGTGATTTTTAAACTTGAGCCACCTACAACAATCAAACAAGTCAGGTCATTTTTGGGCCATGCGGGTTTTACTGATGCTTTATCAAATATTTTAGTAAATTGGCCAGACCTTTGACTGAGTTGCTTGGAAAGGAAAATGAATTCATTTTGGATGACCGTGTGCTCCTTGCCTTTAATCAGCTGAAAGAACTCATCACTCAGGCCCCTGTCTTGTAGCCACCGATCTTGACTCAGCCTTTTGAGATAATGACCGATGCCTCAGATTATGCCATTGGCGCTGTCTCTATCTTCTGTATCTACCGAAAAGATGTCGCCCCTTTTTGTTAGTCTTCTATACTTAGGGCGTACTTTGTCCTAAGTATAGGGGGTGTGCACCTTGAGATCTTCTGTTCTTTGATCCTATCCATTGTCTCCTCTTCTTGTCTATACTTAGGGATGTCTTATCCTAAGTATAGGGGGAGACAGTCTGAGTATGATCTGTTCATTCCCACCCTTGACCCTCCATGCTTTTTGTACAGTCTGTTATACTTGGGATTATTTGATCCTAAGTATAGGGAGGACGATCAACTTCTCATTCTTTCATTTCTTCGTTCATTTATTCTTTAGACTCTCCTATACTCAGTACGAGTTATGTCTTCTCTTTGTCTCTCTGATCTATGTGGACATAGCTCAATCTGAGTATAGGGGGGTCGTATATATTGCATATATACTTTAGACATAACTTGTACTTTCATATTGTTATTAATAATTATGGCTAATTACACTTATAAAATGCATTAGAAACCTTAATAAAAAGATGTGATTATTCCTCAAATTCTTTTCGTACTTACTGATTAATAAATCAGGTGAAAATATTTTTTGCAAAATGTTTGAAAAATAGTTTGAAAATCATTTTGAAAAATCTTTTGAAAACTATATGGAAAATGTTTTGTTACATGTTTCCAACCTTTGTAAAAATATTTTGATTATAAAAATAATTTTCTTTGTGTGAAATAAAATGTTTGAAAAATGATTTGCAAATGCTTTGAAAAATGGTTGCAAAAATATTTGAAAAATCTCTTTATATACTGTTTGGAAAATCGTTGCAAAATGATTTTCAAATGTGTGTATATGTTGTAAAATTGTTTGTAAAAATTATCTTGGACTATAGTTTTCAAAATTGTTTCAGAAACGTGTTTCAAATAAGTTTGAGGAATACATATATCTCACATTAAATTCTTTATTGTATATACCTATAAAATTGACCATTTACCCTTGCTAATTCTTAAAATCCACTTCTTGTAAATATAAGATGCATCCCCGTGTAAATAATTGTACATAATTTTTTTAGCCAAAACCTTTTGTTTTCAAAAATCCCAAAAACATTTGCAAAACTAAAATCCAAAAAATATTTGAAAAATCTCCTTGAAAAATACAAAAAATACATATGCATCATCTTTTCAAAAATCCATAAAAAGTTTAAAATCTTTGAAAATTGCATCACAAAAATATTTTCTGCATTCTGCATAGCATTTGCATAGCATGAGCATTTTTCGGATTGAGTTTGGTAGTTGAACGAGTCTAAGCAAAATCCGAAGATTAGAGCTTGGTTGGACCTTAAAATCTACCTAATTAACAGGAACCTTATAGGAACTGGAATTGAGGTACTTTAGGTCTAGTTGACTTAATTCTTTGAGGATCACGAGACTTGGTTCAGTGGATTCTTGACTACCTAAGTAGAGTATTTTGGAGCACACGCACAACTCTTGTTGATAATGACCTAACTTGGACACCTGCCCCTTTCACATGGCTCAACTCAGTTGGAGTGGTGAGAGGATTGGATTTGCTGGTATGAGACGCACATAGGTGGAAACACTTGTCCTCCTCTAGGAAGGGAAGTGCATCCCAACCCGTACGGTGATGATGATTTTTGAGGATAGGAGATTGTGGGTTGCAATAAAGCTTCAAAAGAGGGATAGTCTTCTAGCTCAAGAGGAAAAACTCCCTACGTAAATGCTGCTATATATAGTATTAAAAAAAGCAAAAAACAAAAACTCCAAAAAAGTGGACAGGCCTGTACAAAAATAAAATGCCTGCCGGAGTGTATATATTTGTATAGCCAATTGGCAAGCTTGAGCTTCAAAGTCAAATCATGTGAGCCTGCAGCTGGATGACTTGACTACACTGGTCGTGCATCCCAGGATAGGTAGCTACACTGGCTACCGTCCATTATTCTATTTACCCCCTCCTCTTGAGCTGGTTGTCACTTGAACTAAGAAGGAAATACCCCGCTCTTCGAGGAATGAGTTGTTGGATTGGGGAATCAGTGGGTTGTCATATTGGAGAAGTCAATCTCTTTAGCATTTGAGTTGGGGAGAGCCACCATCACTTACACTGTACGAGTCAGATTCATAGTCATAAGGGTTTGCATATGAGTTGAAATATTTCTGACATGGCTATTGAGGAGACTTGAGCAGAGTTTTAGGATTCTCGAAGGCTGTTGGATTTCAAGTCCAGTTCTCATTAAGGTTCTGACAGCACTAAAATTCTAAAGGTCCGACTTAAGATCTAAACTTTGATTTTGTGAAGAAAAGTTTGATAGTGAAACTTAATCCAATTTTCTTCTTTTTCTTTTCTTTGTTTTTATTTTCTGCACTTGTTGCATAAGTGTTTGCTAGGGACTAGCAAAGGCAAGTATAGGGGGATGATAAATCTACGTTTCATCATCTTTATTTTATCATTTTGGCCTTGAAAACCCTAGTAAATGCTTGTAAATATCATTAATTTAGGCATTTTATCATTCATGCATCATTGTGTAAATAGTGTACAAAACGCAGTTTTTAAAGCCAAAATTATAGAATAAAGAAAAGATAAAGAATAAAATATTGCAAATATTTCATGACCCGAAACCCCGAGACCTAGGCATCTCGATGAATAGCTCGGCAAGTAATAAAGTAGGGGGAGATAAGGGCCAAAATACAATAAAGAACCTTTGTACATGAAAGTTGTAGATAATTAAATACTTCTATTTCATTAAGTGTATATTTTACATCAGAAAAATAAAATAAAAATATATTAAGTGTATAAAATTTAGTTATAAATTTATAAAATAATAAAGAAAATAAATAAAATTAAATATACAAAATAAAAATAAATTATTAAAATATACAGATAAATATGCCTATACATAGCCTTAAAAGGTAACTTGTAATTTTATACCTATAAAAATTAAATAAAAATCACTATAAAATACTTTATAAAATAAAAAACATTTCTTATTTTATAATAAAAAATTAATTAAATCGTTTATTATTTTTTATCGAATTTACAAGACTTTTTTTCCAGGGAATTTTATGGTTTGTCCACGTGAACCAACCAGAATCCTCCGCTGGTTGACCTCGGTCAGCTCTCTGACCAAGGTCTGGTCCCTGTCAGATTGCATTTTTTGGACGGTTTCTCCAAATTTTGGAGGATGCGTCTTTTACCAATTCATGTTGGAGTCTTCTTAACTTTTATACCTCGATGAATGGTGATTCACGCCCTAGGTTTACATCGGGCGTTGGGATGCTGAGTCGAGAGATCCGCATCATTCTTGGGAGCCACCCGTCAACGCGTATAAACATGACCCCTGACCTTCCTTGATGATTTGATCACTCTTCCACCACCTAAACCCTAACCTAGGATCTTGACAACCTTCCTGGTGACATCAGGAACTGGTTGCGCCTTTCGGGAGACCAAGGAGGTGTTGAATCGAGTTAGATCCAACTCGCCGGAGTTAGCATCTGACGTCTCCCCTCGGTGAGTTTTCTTCTTTGTTTTTCTTGTGCTCTTTCACCTCGTTAGGTTATTGATGAATCCACGATTCAGCATCTTAATATTTTAATCTTAGCAAAATCCATGAGTAAAATCCCATATAATAAATGTCAATAAATTCAATAAATTAACAAAATGACTCTTGTAAATAAAATACATTAATTATTGTATATTAGATTGTATAAAATAAACTAACAATAAAAGCCGCAAAATCAAAGGAGTTTTTCACCTGTAAATAGCCCAAAACTTTATGTATTTTTAATAATTTCATATCAACTCCTTTTTGGCTAATTCTTTCTCCAACATGTTCATATCAATGTATATAAAAATACAAAAATATAAAAACAAAATTTACCTCAAACAAATGCTCCTAGATCCCAAAGGGAAAAAACCGTAAAGACCAACTTCCAAGCCAAATTCCCGCTCCGTATGAACTCCAAATTCAGCAAACTCACTTTTAAAGTTCAAGTTAGAAAATTATCTATCCAATGAAAGTGATTTCATTAAAATCGGAGCTCATTTGCAAAAGTTGGGTTTTGGGACCTAGATGTACATTGCATACCTTGTATATAATCATTCTTTCTTTAATGTTTATTGTATCGTTCATAATTACTAAAAATACAAAAAATATCATGATTGTTTTGTATTTTAATTATATTATTTTATAGTATTTTTCTGTTGTAAATATCTCTTACTAAAAAGACAAAAAAATACATATTAGAAAAGTAAAAAAATATATGTACATGTTGTTTGTCTTCCCTTGTAAATTCTCCACTATTTATTTTCTTCTTTTTTATTCTATTGTAATTAAAGTAGCCAACTTTATTTCATTTATTTATTTATTATACATTCTCTACAATAACCACCATTCAACTCATTCTACCACCAACCTCCATTCAACCCCACCATTTTTCTAACTTCTAATTCAACTCCACCATTTTATTAACCTCCATCCCACTCCATCTTAATTCTAACTTCCATTCATTCTATCATCTTTATATACATGTCATTCTCCTCATTTTTGCCTTTGATCCATCTTTATGTGAGGAGAGCCAAGTTCCCAGAGTTGAATCGGTGACAGCGACGCAACCGCGGTCGAGCGACGACGGCCCTCTCTCCGGTGTGATCCGTTGGTTTTTTGGCCAACATCGCAGCCGCAACCGCGCGCTGCTCGAGCTCATCGTACGCCGGCGATTCGAGCGAAGATCGTGCTCACGAGAGCATACCATAGGCGACCGCGTCCGTCGTAGGTAATTTTTCTTTTCATCTTTTCATCATTAGTATCTTTGCATTTTTTTAGTTCATCATAGCACCACTCATCATCTTCCATTTGTTCTACTCCATCACATTACCATCATCATATTTTTTCCCATCATGTTCATTCCCTGATTTAACAAAATTAAAAAAAATATAAAATATTTAAAACAAAAAAAAGGGTTCTTTCATTACCACCACCATCACACCATTTGTTTTCTCTCATTTGTTTATATATCTTCATCTTCATAACCATCATCACCATATCATTTTTCTCCCATATGTTTGTGTTTTTATTTCCTGTCTAAAGAAAATTATAAAAAAATTTAAAATTTAAAACAAAAAAACTTCTCTTTTATTACAGCAGTAAAAAATCAAAAAAAAAATAAAAAAAACACAAAAAAATAATACTCGCAGCAGCGGTGGGGGGAGTTCCCACCGCCGCCGTCACCCCCTCATCTCCATCGCGCCGCCGCGCGCGCCACCGCCCCCCAGCGCGTGGCCGCGCCCCGCCGGAGGCACCGCCGCCCCAGCCAACCGCGCCCTCTCCACCTTTCAGCAGCCGCCAGGCTTTCGCCGACAGTCCCAGCTGCTCCTCCTCTCCGCCGGCCATCTCCAGGCCCCCCGTCCACGCCTCCGGCCATCACCATGCCGCCGCATCTCGCCGCCGCCTCCGCGCGCCAGTGCGGCGCATCCGCCCGACGCCGCCGCCTCCACCTGGGTTGGGTTCATCTTCCAATCGTATCTCCAAGGAAGAAGAAGGTGAGTTTTCATTTTTTTTAATTGTAAAAATTGCATAACTCTTTTGTATAGTTTCTATAATTACAGAATAGTCCCTGTGTATTCGTTTGTTGTAAATATTGGTTTCTGAATTTGCACAGAGACCCCTGTATTTGACTTTAAATTTGGACATCTTTTGAGCATCATTTTATTCAATAAAAAATGCCATTATGTTGAGCAACTTATCTTCTGTCATGTGACTATTTTCATGTATTTTTATGATATTTGGGTAATTAATTAAAATTGATCAACTGAAATATTGCATATTTTACCCAATCTGTGGACTTAAATTTATATCTCACACACGGTTGCTTTGAAAATTCCACAAAAATTGTATTTGATGCCTTGATATGTGATAAACTTACTAACCAAATTTCATCTAAATTGGAGTTGTCCTGTGCCTGAAATAAATCGTAGAGTGAAATTAGTATTCGATTTTTAATTAAATCCATAGAAATCTTTTTTGCAAAGTTTAAAGTCTCATGTATGCCACATGAAAATATCTACTTGAGATAATTTGCTCTCTGATTAATTTGATAACGTGGATTTATTAGAAATTATTTACTCACTGTCGCTCAGATTTCACTAAAAAATCCATGAAAAATTTATATTTTGTCAAAAAATTCCAAAAAATATTACTGTAGTCTCTTTGCATCATGTTTTAGTTCCAGTAATTTTTTCAAGATTTTTGCTTACTGTTTGCGTGAGAAATTGCGAAAATACCCATAAAAAGTGTGCATTTTTAGTTATTGCATTTTAACCCCTAAAATTCCAAAAAAAAGTACCTTGCATTCATCTCTGGATTAGAACTCTAGGAAAAAATATAATTTGGCTGAATTGGATTAATTTGACATTAAAATTAATTTAGCCTTGTTGTGTGTTTTCTTAGTGTTGTAATTCACTTGCATTTGCATTCTATTTGCATAAAAAATCTAAAAAAATACCACATGGAAATCTAGATCTTTATTTTAAAATTAAACCTCAAGTTGTTCCTTTGCCTCCCTGTGTTCGACCCCGAACTTGCCCGGGATATAAATTAAAGCCGAGACACTCTTCACGGAGATCCTTCTCTTGGTTCTGACCGAATCGCTAAGTACACGTATTACAACGTGACCGAATTAATTACCGTATTTAGCGACTCGTCAGTTATCAGTAGTTCATCCTCAACCTTCCCCATCGATTTGATCTAAAAAAAATGCAAAAAACTCTAGATCTTTACCTGGCCATGCGCTGCCATTGCCGACCGACGTGAATCGCTCATCCGTAACTTCTCCGCCCCTCTCGTCTACCAGAGGGTCACGACAGTTTGCCTGCGCCCCTCTTAACTCATTTCTACAGGTTTTGAGCTTTCAATCATACTTGGAGTGCATTTGGACCCCGTCGGAGATACCTGGGGAGTCTCTGCTCCGCCGCTTTCCCTAGCCACCTCCGATGTCCGTCAACCACATTTTGAGCCTCCAGCACACAAAAGACACCTTCAGGAGTCTCGTCGGCCACTTTTGAGCCTTTTCGCATGCCGGAGACCGAGGATCGAAGTCGAGAAAGATTGCCTCACAAGCGTTTCTTCGCTGTTCTTCAGCCGGGGTTCTCGGCCGTCCGATCAAGGTCGGAGCTCCAGACAAAGCAGCAGCTGTTAGATCTCGTCCGTGCCAGCCGTCAGATCTTTAATAGAGCATCTAATCTCGGTCGTCCACTGCGAAGCAATATCGGTCGTTCGGAGCTTGACACCTGTCCAAGTGACCTCCATCAGCCATTCGATCCTGCCTCGCTTGGGTATTTTGTACTTTTAACCTGGTAATTTCTGTATTTATTAATTGGGGCATAATCTTTCATCTGCTTTTATAAAATTTTGTAATATTTGCGAAAACGCACCCCGTCTTTCCATATTTGCACTTTCATCCCTAGCCACGTCACCTCACGTGATACGTGTACGTGAGGTTGACATTTTGCACCAGTGGCCCTGGATTTTATTGTATTTCGAAATAGTTTGGAAAATACTTAGTGTAGTTATATTTTTGTGGAAATTTTGCAACATAGGCCTCTGCGTTTTTGATAACTACAATCACGTCCCTGCCAGGTCACGTGCCCCGTGCACGTGACTTTGGCATTTTTATATGATTAACCCTAGGCTTTTGATTATTTATATTTCGTCCACAAAAGTTTTTATTGCGTTGAATGTTTTTTGGAAAATTTCATCTAAGCCACTAAACTTGTGCTTATTTACGAAAATACCCTTACCAGGATTGACTTTTCTCTTTGTTTCTCGTATTTATTTCATGCATCCATAAAATCCTAAAAAATCCACAAAATTAGCATAAGTTCTCGTTGCATTCTACTATCACGCTATATTTTTATTATACCTTTTTGTTGCATTACATTATTTTAAAAAATTCAAAATGGTTTTTATCACTTGTGCCCCTCTGAGATATCACAATATCTGGTCGTTCTATCACTTGTACCCCTTGGGTTAGTTTCCGTCCATACCAAATGCAAACAGACGTTAACTTTAGGGATACATCAGGAATTAAATAAAACCAAATGAATCGAAAAAACCACACTGCTCACCTTCCTCCTACCCCCCCTCTTCATTTTCCTCATCCCCCACCACTGCCTCCTCCCCCCGTCCCCGCCCCTACACTGCCAGGTGACCCCTCCTCCTTTGCCCCCGCGTTCACCCCGTGTCTCCACCTCCCCCACCCCAGGTCGCCCCTCCACCCTCGCCCCAGGTCGCCCCTCTGCCTTCGCCCCCGCCCTGCCCCGTGTCGCCACTGCCCCCAGGTTGCCCCTCCGCCCCCGCTTCAGGTTGCCACTGTGCCTCCGCCCCCGCCCTGTGTCGCCACCGCCCTCGCCCCCAGGCCGCCCCTCCACCCCCGCCCTGTGTCGCCCGCACCTCGCCCCAGGTTGCCCCTCCGCCTCCGCCCCTTTCCACCGCCCTATTTGGCCACCGCCCCTAGGTATCCCCTCCGCCCCCACCCAGGTCTCCACTCTGCCTCCGCCTCCTCCACCGCCCTGTGTCACAACCGCCCCCAGGTCACCCCTCCGCCCCCTCAGGTCGCCCCTCCGCCTCCTCCCCCTCCCCCACCCCGTGCCTCCCTCTTCCGTCTTTTCCTCCGTCTGTCTGGCTGAAAGCAAAGAGGTTTCAATTTTTGTTAAATTAAGATACATTTTTGACTAATTTATTCATAACAAATCATCAAAAAATTCAATAAATTTCACCGTTGGTTCGTAATGAGTGATATATCCATGAAAATGCAAAAAAATTAGAATTCGATGGATGCTTAAAGGTGTCACTAAGAGAGTGAAATTATGAAGAGAAATGAAGAAGAACAAATGGAGGAGGAAGAAGATGAAGAATAAGTCTGGACAATAATACCCCTCTTAACAGCACCAAGGTTTGAAAAAACCATGGTTAAGTTAACTCATTGACGGTCAATCTAATAGAAGGGCACAAGTGATAATGGAGAAAGAAGTGAGGGGAACAACTGATATTACTAAAAAGATAGGGGCGTAAATAAAATTGTGATATCTTAGAGGGGTACAAGTGATAGAAACCCAATTCAAAAACATTCTTTTCCTTCACTGTTTTCATTTAAAAATCATAAAAATCATGAAAAGTTTTTGAAAAATTCTCAAAAAATTATATTTTATGTATTTTTGCATCTTTTAACTTCAGAACAAAAATCACTAAAAAATATAAAAAGAAAAGTAAAAAAAGAAAAACTCTAAAAACCTTCATAAACATTTATAAAATCCATAAAAAATCTAAAAATTGTGTTGTCTATTTCTGATTTTTCTTTATAGTATTATCTTTATTTTAAAATTAATTTGGAGAATTTTTAGCATTGTTTGATTTTTTCACCTCCATTTTAGTTTCCGCTATTATTTTTGGTCACTGTTTTCAATCTTTTTGCCATTAAAAATACTAACAAAATTTAGTACAAATTTAGAAAAATCACAAAAATATTATAAAAATATAAAAAGCCCCAAAACATTGTATTTATTGTAATCTAGATATTTTTACCTCTATATATATATCTCATCTATCATATATATCTACTCCTTATTGTTTATATCTTTTATTAAAAAAATACAAAAACATAACATATAAAAAGAAAATACAAAATCAGTAAAAAAAGAGAGAAAATACAAAATCAGTAAAAAAAGAGAAAATACAAAATCAAAAATTTTAAAAAAATATAAAAATTAAAATCCCACAAAAAAGTTCAATTGGGCTAAGTCATTCACAATAGATAGGGTGCTTGACTTATGTCTAGCCTACTTTACTCCTTTGCTTGCTGTGTTCGACCCCTACTTGCTTGCCATTATATATTCTTAGTAGGGTATAATAAATTTTAACTCTTTTTCTTAATTATTTGATTAGTTGAGTGGGTTAATTGTTGACCAATGCAAGGATCGGAGTAGTCGCCTCAGCGACAGTAAGCCTGTGTTGTCAGGCCATTATTTAGCGACTCGCCTTTTCGTTTTTCAGTTCTCCCTTAAGGGAATGAAGAAGGTGAATCAGAGTGGGTATGATGATATAAGAATCAAACTGAGTAGGGGTTCCAATAAGGAAGGTGAACTGCGACGAAGATTAAGAGGTGTTTAATGATAAGATGGAGTTGCATTCATGCATATAGAAATTTGAGAAACAAGGAGAAAAACCAAGATCATAAACTTTACCAGGGAATTGAAGGAAGAAGACGATGAACTGGAGTGAAGTGTTTCCTATGTTAGGAGCTAAGGATGCTCCCGGGTTCTTCGCCTAACAAATCTGGCAAGGAATTAAATATGATTAGCCACCTGAGGTACTGCAACTTGGCATCAAACACTAAGGATCTAGCCGAAGGTATTCCCCGTCTTTTCCCATCGATGAAGACTCTAACTATCACTCAAAGTATACTGGGGCTTAAAGAAACCTTCCTTGAATTGCAGATGGTGGTTGCTTGTGATGGTAGAGGAGCATTTAACGAGGAGATGGTTGTCGATCGTCGGTTTCCAGGTGGTGGTTTCAACCACCATCGGAAATTAAAGGAGTTAGGGTTTAGGGAAGTTAAGATGATGGTGTGGATCTTGGGAATTAGGAGAAGAGAATGTTGGTTGAATCAAATTGGGAGGTTGTCAGAGCAAGTTAGAGAAATGGGTAGAAGATCGGTGGTTGAGAAGATAAAAGAGATGAGGAGTGAAGAGGTGCGAGGTAGGAGACGACATCTAGACCATTGGATTGGAATCCAATGACGCAGATTTGGGCGTTGGTGGAGGATCAGGATGCACCTGATCAAATGTGCATCAGACGACTTGGAGAACTTCGCTGATGAACAACCATAATGGAAAGGTGAGAATGATCCAATGATGGGAAAAATAGATGTTGGAGAATAAAGAGTAGACCACGTGGCTAGATTAAAATGAGCCACATGGCACAATGAGAATACTAGAAATTGAAGAAATTAGAATACGTTAAATAAAAAATAGTTACATGTGTCAAATAAAAAATGTTCAATATGAAATTTGTAGATCTCGATGAAATGTACAATTTTCATGCAACATCAAAGAGAAATACATCATATATACAATAATAATATTTTTATGAATATTTTTAATGTATTAAAAATACTTAATTTATTTTATTTTCTTTTTTTATTTTTATTTTATATTTAATGTTAGATTAATTATATGCGTTATTAAACTAACGATTGTTTGATTTTCAATAATTATTAAATGCACAAAATATATGCACAAAAATAGGGTTATTAATATACAATATATATGATTAGTTATTTACAACATTATAATTATTAACTAATATTAATTGTTGATAAAATGTATTGATTTTCTTAAGCTAGAGAGATAATATAGATGAATAAAGTGGATAAATCTGGGATTTATCAACTGTTTATTAAAGGTGAAGTGGTGTGTGTCTAGGACGACACGAATAGTTAAGTGGAGCCACATGGGCATGCCATCGTCATCCATCAATGCCATTTATTGGGTATATTGTATAAACCTACGTTGACCTTTTGAATTCATTTAATAGTATTGTATATATTTATGTACGTATAAATGTTTTTGTATAATTTGCAAAAGAGACTTCGAACTTCTTTGTAATTATAGTTAGGTCCCTTGCCAGGTCACCTCACGTGCCCCCCCACATGAGGTTCCTAGGCTATTTGCACCTAGGCCCTTACAACTTTAAGTATTTCTGTTTAATACTAAATGTTGTCTAATTAGTGTTAAGTTTTTGGATATTTTGCATGCAAAACCTTGGAGTTTAGTTTATTTTCACATATACCAATGCTAGGATATTTTTAAATTTGAGATTATTTGGGAAAATTGGTTGTGTACCTCTAAACATTTTGTTTACTAATATTAAAAGCATTTAAACTTTATTTAACCTATAAAAGGGTCCATGCCAGTTCTACAATTATATTTGTGTATAATTATTATTATAAATCAAATTTTATATCTAACAATCGTAGGAAAATTATCTAAGGTGCTTGCTAGCTATATTTATCAACTATAATTTTTGTATGGAATTTTAAGTTATTTTTTTATTTATAATTTTCATATGGCATTTAAGTTATATTTATTTATAACAATTGTAGGAAAATTTTTTTATTTATTTGTGCTAAAATTGGTGCTTGAAGAAGAAATTCTGAATATCATCTCAGTTTATGCACCATAAATTGGTTTAGATGAAAGGACTAAACAAGCTTTTTGGAAGAATCTGGATACGATTTTACAAAGAATCCCACAAAGAGATGATTTGAATAGGTGGAGATCTTAATGGACATGTGGGAAAATATGCTTCAGGGTATGCTAGTGTTCATGGAGGACATGGTAATGGGAAAAAATGAAGAGGGAAAAGTCAGCCTAGATTTTTTAACGACATATGATCTTTTCATAGCAAACACTCTCTTCTAGAAGAGGGAGGAGCATTTAATTACTTATAAGAGAGGGCCAACTATAACACATATAGATTACTTTGCTTTGAGGAGAAGATATCGGTTGTGTCGTAAAGACTGCAAAGTAATCCCAGGAGAGAGTTTGACAACCTAACATCACTTGTTAGTCTTGGATGTACAAATAAAATGTTTAGTAAAGAAAAGGAGGGTTTCTAAGATCACTAGAACTAGATGGTGGAATCTTCCACTGAAGCAAGCGAGCTTCAGAGAGAAGGTTTTAGAATAATTATCTTGGGATTGTAGCAACAGTACAAATGAGATGTGGGAGACAATAGCATCTTGTATCCGAAAGAGAGCCAAAGAGATGCTAGGTAAGTCAAAGGGAGGAGCTCCGGGTCAAAAGGAGGCTTAGTGGTAGGGTGAAGGGGTGCAAGAGAAGCTAAAAATAAAAAGAGCATGCTTTAAAGCTATGTCTAAGGATAGAACAGAGGAAACTATCACAAACTACAAAATAGCGAAGAAGGAAGCAAAGAAGGCCATAAGCAAAGCTGAGTCAAAAGCTTATGTAGTTTTGTATAAAAATCTCGACTCTAAGGAGGACCAGAAGGATATATTCATGTCGACCAAAGCAAGAGAAAGAAAGACCAAAGACCATTCTCAAGTGAGATGCAATAAGGATGAGGAATGTCATGTGCTTGTTACTCAGAAGGATATAAAGACTAGATGGGAGCATTACTTCCATAAACTTTTCATTGGAGAAGGAAAAATAGAGAGATCACTTTGGGTGATCTAGCCAGTAGTGAAAGTTACTTGAATTGTGCAAGCTATAGACGGATACAAGGAAAGGACGTAGAAGAGGTTTTTAAGGTTATGAGACCTAGGAAAGGTGTAGGACCGAACGACATCCTGGTAGAAGTATGGAGAGTTTTAGGTGAGTACAGTTTGATGTAGCTTATGAATCTATTCAATGTTATTTGGCGAAGCAAGAATCTGCCTGAAGATTGGAGGAGGAGTATTGTAGTGCCTCTTTATAAGAATGAGGGAGACATTCAAAATTGTTCAAATTATAGAGGTATCAAGGTGATGAGTCACACTATGAAAATTTGGGAACATGTGATCGAAAGTAGCTTGAGGGAAGTTTCCAACGTAAAAGAAAACCATTCGGATTCATGCCAGGTTGCTCAACTATTGAAGCCATCCATTTGCTAAGGAGAACAATGGATATTTATAGAGCTAAAAGGAAGAACCTCTATATGATCTTTATTGATTTGGAGAAGGCCTATGATTTTGTCCCACAAGACATATTGTGGAGAGTTTTGGAAAAGAGACAAGTACATGTTCTATACATTAACCTTATAAAGGACATGTATGTGTTGGACATGCGAGCCCACAACAAGCCATTATGCAATAAATGTTATTGCAAAATTCATTCCCTAATCTGAAATGAAGAATGAGTAATTTGCATAATAGGTCCCTCTGTACAATAAGGGTTATGTACCATGGCCAACTTGATGATCATACAACTGTTGATTCATTGATTGAATCATAGAGGCTGATGCTTGGATGAATATCTAAGGAGTTAGATAGAGGACTCATCAAGCATCATCAAATGATTATTAAGTGATGATCTCCAGTCTAAGTAGGAGATGGCAATCCTTTCTCATATGACTGATATCTGACCGACCTCTTGATGTTGAATACTGTCACAGCATAGGCATGCATCCTCTAACCAGAGACAAATGTGTTGCTATATGTCTGAGTGTGTACATTTGGCAAACAAATAGGTTGATGACCTAGCCAAGGTCTATACATCGGCGAGCTGGTGTGCATGTAAGGACATATGAGTAATAAGATCTCTCAAAGGGATCATACAAGTTCACTTGTGAACTGGGAGACATGAGCTCACTCATGAGGTATTGGGACTGATCAAATTCCATGCATGGTCGTCATGCTTTGGAAGCATGACATGAATTTGAAGGTAAGATATATGCTTTGGGAAAGCATATGATCTATACCAATTCCCAATGACCCAGATTGAGAAACTTAAGATGACAATGTAAAAGTAATGTATATCTTAAGGATGATAATAGGTCTTCCAGTATGCAGGATGTACATGTATTGGGAATATCTTAGGGTGATGTGATCATAAACGATTGTACAACCATGACGCTTCCATTCCGAGGGAGTGATGAAACAGGTTTGGATTTTAGTGACTCCTGTCAATAGAGAAGTGACCTAATCTTAGTCCATGTATTGGACATTGATCTGAATGAGATTCAGATGCAATGAGAAGATTAGGTCTACATTCTTTATTTAATCAAGCAACTGTGGGAGGTCCATGAGATCTGGATTTGAGATGTGATCTCAACATCCAAGTCACTATACGTGGAATAATATAATCGTCATGTCCTTATCTCCAAGTATCTGCGGAGAAATCGCATTATTCTTGAAGGAGTTCAATAATAATTCCATAGATCTAAGCATTAAAGAATCGATGATTAGATGTAATGTAATCATCTTGATGTGTGTGGAAATTATCCAATACAATTAAATGTTATTTAATTATTGTGGATAAGAATAATGTGGATAGAAATATCCAATTATTCATAATATATTATAAATGTGATTTATAATGTATTAGAGAGAGCTAATTATAATCTATATTTGTTGATTAATTATTAATGTGTATTGGATACACATTGTGTAATTAATTGAAAATGTAAATTATATTTTGTTTGGGTTGTGAATATGATTCACAAATTTCTAATGGCAAGATTGTAATATTCTCAAAATAAATTGTGAATTATTTTTGAAGAATAAATCGCAACAAAAGTTGTTGGATCTAATTAAGGAGATTTCCATGGAGATATGCAATCTCATGAAATCTCATGAGATTGCTCCTACTTGTAATCAAGTGGACAACCACCATAACCAATATGGAAATTGGTGGTCATCCATCATGATCCATGGGTAGGCAATCTCCATGTTGGAAATCTCCCTTTATTTGATTGGTTTAATTTAGGATTGATTTATATTTGATTTGTCAAATATATTTGATCTAAATTAAATTAATGGTTGTTGGTTTTTACCAACAAGAATCTTGACCATTGGATATAACATAAATCAATCTCACCCATTGATTTTTTGTATCCCATGGATTGAGATCCATGGATCCCAAAACCCTATAAATAGAGAGGCATACCATGCTCTCTAGGGGATATTATTGGAAGCACATCTCTCTCTCTCTTATTCCACATGTCATCCCTCTCTTTCTCTTTTTAGTGGCCAACCACCAAAACCCTAGAGGAGAGCTTCATCGTCACCTTTGCCACCGCTCCACCGCTTCGACGTTCTTCGGTTCTTTGTCTTCTTGGAGTGCTACGCTCACTAAGAGGACGTTCGATCTCATACGATGAGATCAGGAGTTCACCGTGCTTGGATCATCTTGTTGGATTGCGAGGATCACGTGGTTCATCCCTGCGCTCGCAAGCATCTTCTCCGACGATCGAACTTGAGACAGGAGGTCTCTTTTCATAGAGACTCGATCAACCACTCTTTAAGAGGTATTTCTTTATACTTGATGTGGTTCTAGATGAAACGATCCGAGAATCGTTCTTGTATCATGTGGTTTCATCAGATAAAAAAATTTAAATTCTGCTGCATAGAATAACTAGTACGACTAGTCATTCTACATCGTGTTCGATACGACGATCACACTTCCGTGATGCGCTTGAGGATAATACCATAACCTTCAGTATGATAGGGATTTATCTTATGTAAGGACCCCGTCTGGGAAGATTGGATATTTTGACATCAACATTGGTTTACATCAAGGTTCAACTTTGAGTCCATTTCTTTTTAGTTTGATTATGGACGAGTTGACAAGTCATATTCAGGATGAGTTACCTTGGTGTATGTTATTTGCTGATGATATTGTGTTAATTGATGAGACTAGAGATGGAGTAAAAGAGAAGCTTGAGGTTTGGAGACATTAGTTGGAGACTAAAGGATTTCGTATAAGTAGGGCTGAGATTAAATATATGGAGTGCACCTTTGATGGAAGCAATGGTGAAGGAATCGAGGTGAAGATTGGTGATGATAACATTCAGAAGAGATATTCTTTTAGATATATGGGATCTATTTTGCAACATGATAGGGAAATTGATGGTGATGTTACTAATAGAATAAATGCGGGATGGTTAAAGTGGAGAGGAGCCTCTACCGTTCTCTGTGATAAGTAAATTCCTTAAAAAATTAAAGGAAAGTTTTACAAAGAAGCTATGAGACCTGCTAAGCTCTATGGATCTGAATGTTGTCCTGTGAATCATAGACATGTGCAGAGAATGAATGTAGCAGAAATGAAAATGCTAAGGTGGATGTGTGGACACATACACACACACACACACACGTAAAGATCAGATTCAGGATGATACAATCAGAAAGAAAGTTGGTGTAGCTCCGATCGAGGATAAGATGCGAGAAAACCGCTTAAGATGGTTTGGTCATTTGCAAAGAAGATCAACTAATGCACCAGTTAGGAGATGTGAGTGTTGGGATGTTGAGCCGGCTAAGAGGGGGCGAGGACGACCCAACAAGTGTTTGAAAGAGACCATACGAGGATATCTTAGTTTTGGGATATAAGCTCGAGATTGACCTAAGATAGATCTCAATGGAGGTGAAGAATCCATGTAGCCGACCCTACTTAATTTTGGGAAAAGGCTTTGTTCTTGTTGTATAAAAAAATCAGAAACACGTATTATATTCCCTGTTTCCTTATTAAAATCCAAACAAAATACAAAAGCATCTTTAAAAATTTCAAAAAAACTACAATAATTCTACCATTATACCTAAATCACGAAAAAATATAAAAAGAAAACCTCAAAAAATGTAAAACACTAGAAAGATCATATAAATTAATAAAAACTAAGTAGAAAACTAAAAAATATAGATTTCTGTTATATATTTTTCTTTACATTATATACCATATATTAAAAATAATTTTGGGAAATCTTGAGATCATAATCCATTTTAGAACCCCAAAACATGCAACCTATTTATTTTCTCCTTGTTTGTAAAATTTAATACTTAAAAAACACATAAAAATTAGTAAACATTCTATAAAAATACCAAAAAGAGATAAAAATACTTAAGAATCCCAAAATCTTTTAATTTTTACTAAGTTTGACTTTATTTAAAATTATAAAATCTTATATATACTATATATGCCTTATAATACTTATATACTATACATTATCATTATTATTACTTATAAATATATTATATTTTTAAAAATTTCAGAAAAGAGATTGTTCCATTATATATATTTGTTACATACTCTATATATTATTTATAATATCTATAATAATATTATTATTACTAGATATATATATTATATCTTAAAAAATTCAAAATTTGCAAAATAAAAAGATTATAGAATAGAAAATAAAAAAACATATAAAAATTAAATATAATTTTAAACTTACAAAATTTAGAAAAAGTAGATAATACAAAAAAAATTATTATAATTAATTATTGTAAATTAATAATAATTATACATATCCTCAGTTTACTCTCAATGGTTCGACTCTTACACTTGCTGACTATACACACAATTTATCGGGTATAATAAATTTCACCTCCCATATTATGATTTATTTTACATATCGTGGGTGGATTGTTGATTTGATTAATTAATTGATTCTAGTTACGACAACTGCGAGGGGTGTTGATACATCAATTGTCGAATCCAACTTATCAGACATTGCAGGCTCTCCAAGACCGAACATTAGGATCCTCGTCTCAATCATTCTATCAAATGGCACCATTATTTGGGAGTAATGCATAGGATAGACTATACATTGTCTGTTTATTTTCTTTTTTACCTACTTTGTTTCTCTATAAATAATTGTTTATATGGTCTGACAAATCTCTTTTGTTGACTTCTTTACTAGGGATCACAAAGCGATGGAAACTTTCTTAGGAAGTTGGTGCACCCGGGTTGTGTAGAGATCAACTCTTTCTTCACTAGCTAATAGGAGAGAGCAGGAAAAAGACAAGAAGAGAGAGAAGGGCAGCTTCGCATAGTTTTTAGTTTATTTGTGTGTGAGAGACCTTTATTTTTGTATTATAATTTGCAATAATACATGGACAAACTTGGACACTCGAACATTAGCAAGCTTATATTACTAGGTGTATGTTCACCTACGGACTTGGGTAGTTTTTTCTCCAGTTTTCTTCGCATTCTACATTTTATTCTACCTATTTTATCATTATTTTCTTTTGTTTCTTGCAATTTGTGCCTCCTGCCTTTATTTTTAATTGTTTTATGATAATGAGGCCTTAGTTTTTAAGATTGCTTAATCGAGTAATTTAGGTCGAAATCACATTTAGGATAGCTTGATCGAGTAATTAAGGTCCAAATCCCTAATATATGCATGCACCTATAGTCTCTAATACATTTGAACCTAGATCAAATTAAACTGGTGCATCACGTTAATAACATTCCTACTTTAGACGATTTCATGAACTTGCATACCGCATATAGCGTGAATTTAAATTTCTGTCTTGCATACTGCATGGAGAGAGATGTGAAGCACTGCATGTCTTCTAATTGATCATACATCATTCATTACGACGATGAGGTTTCCATCAAAGTGAAATTTGCATTGTTTTCCCGCTATCTCCCCTAATTTTTATTAACATAGGAATTAATGAAAATCTATTTTTTAGACATTTATTTCTAAAAAATACTCAAAAAATGAAAATTTCAAACATTAAAATAAGGGGACTACTAATAACACTTTGATCATAGATAAAATTAACTTCATTGTATTGGGTTAATAAAGCCCACGTTATAAATAAGAGAGGCACGATCCATAAGGATTAGAGACAAAAAATTTGTCCGCGGCTGCCTTGATTATCACTTGGGCATGATGAAGTACTAGCGCTTCTATCATACGTGGGTGAGTAGGGATTCTTCTGCTTGCAGACTTAGTCTGAAGTATTGAGCTTAGGCCACCCTTACATGGGGATGCCTGTTTCAACGTCCCACGTCCAAGTATCTCACAAGGGGGAATTATTTGATTCGTCGCTATCGGCTTCATCACTCTTTTTCTTTGCCTGAGTAGTCGACCAGACCTTTATCAAGGATTTCAAAAAGTACAAATTATAGATTATAAAGGAAGTTGGAAGTAAGAGATACTTTTTTTGAATGCTCACTTTACTATACGATTAACCTCTAAAGACTTGCTACAAGATTGCCAGAATAACAATAAAATTGAAAAGATAAAAATAGACGAGTTATTACAGCTTTGCAGGCTTGAGTTGGTGAACACGTTGCTTTGTATTTGTTTGAATTAGTTGAAGATCAAACATTAGTCCTGTAGAGTAACACCATTTTTCATTTCTTTGTATTTTGCTCACTTTGAGCCTTCTTCCTATCTCCTCTTCATTTCATCCTTTTGTTTATCACCTTGTTCCACACTCCTCATCTATTCCACTTCTATTACAAGATGTCGACTCATGGATGGTTTATTCGGGACTCTTACGACATCCACATTGGTTCCATGAATCCAACATATCCAATAATTTGAGGTGATTCTCGAGAGCCCGGTTCAGACTTTGCGAATCACTCTCCAAATTCCTCGTCTTCTTTTCCAATAAACCGAGATCAATATTGTCCCAATATTCACCCATTGTGAATGGAGATGAATTTCTCTTCATATCAAGACCTCCATTGAAATCTGTTTGGAATCGACCCTAATTCCATACTCATCATTTCATCTAGTGCACAAGATTGCTAGTCTGAACTGGATGAATTTCATTGTACAAAACAAGAGTTGAACATGTACCCCATTCAAACTAATTCCTTTGAGCTTGATTTACAAATGGATACTCAAGGAAAAAGGAAGGGACCACAACAACCAAATCATGGCCCTCAACTAGATTAGAATGTCGTGAATGGTCAGCTGCTTGCTTCAATTCAGTCTATTTAGTAGAAACTCACAAATCAATCTCCGGCCCAGTTCACGTTCATCGATATGCTCAATGACTCGAGGATAAAAAGAGAGAACCGAGGAGAAGGAGGAGATATGAACAAGGAGATGGACCCCATGGAGGGGCAGACGAACCAAGAAGAGACGAGCCTAAGCCTACTGATGAACATCCATTTCATCACCTTTATTCTTTTATTTTTGCCTTTAAACCACAACTAAATGCATGTAAATAGCATTATTTTGTATAAAATAATGTTTATTATAAATTGTGTAAATATTGTATAAAATATTTTTTTAAAGATAAAATAGAAGAATAAAGAAAAGAAAAGAAAAAGAAATTAAATACCATAGGTATTAAATGACCCTAAACCTGCGACTTAGGCAACATGATAATTTGGTCAAAAGGAATAAAGTAGGGAAAGATAAGGGCCAAAATACAATAAAAACCCTAATTTGTAAAATCTTCAATAAGTCCATTTTGTGTCCTAGTTTAGTATTTATACATCAAATAAATAAACTTTGATATAAAAGTTGTAGATAAAAATACATAAAAAAATACAAAATTTATTTCACAAAAAATAATGCCAATTGTGCTTTTTACCCTTAGAATAAAATCCAAAATCCAAACTTCCCATACCTGTATCTCCTCCACATGAACTCAAAATTCAACAAAATCACTTTAATTGCATATAACTTTTAATAAGCTACTTAATGAAGGTGGTTTTATTCATTTTTGAGTTAAAATGCAAAAGTTAGGTTTTGGACCCCTATTGTAGCATATACCTGAATAAAATTCTCATTTTATTTATTATTTGTTTTCTTTATAATATTATATTTTTCTAATGTTGTAATTATTATTTATAATATATATAATTGGAATAAAATAAAACTACTAAAAATACATTAAAATAAATAATATACTCAAATATATAGATGAATTATACATATACCTATATAATAAATACATATATTTATTTAAGCATATAAATGAATCTAAAAAAATAAAAATAAATTTATATTTAATTAAGTTATAAATATATAAATTACGTATAAAAAATAATAAAAATAATAAATATAATATAGATAATTATACCTATGAATTCACTTGAAAAAATAAAAACCTAATAAATTAACTTGTAAAACTAAAAAAATAATAAAATGCTACATAAAATAAGAAACATTTGTTATGTTTTGAGTTTTAATTAGTTAATTAATTTATTATTATATTTATATTTTTTATTCTTTTATTTTTCCTATTTTGTCCTCTAACGATCCACATAGACCAATGTGAAGCCCAGTTCAGTTAACTGCGGTCAACTATCTCACCCCGTAGTCCTGTCGCCATCGGAGGAATGTTGACTCCTCTTCATCAATTTTTCCCACAAAATCCTTACTCACATTTGGATCGATTTCTTCATGACTTTTACTCCTCGATTGCTGCTCTTTCACATTAAGATCCTACATCGATCTGAGGATCAGTTTATTGAGTTGTCACCTCAATCCAAAGTTACGCAATATGTAGTATTGCCTCCTCATTCAATCGGATTTTGATCACTCTTAAACCCTCAAAACACTTACCCTAGCCATGCTTGAGAATCCTTGTGACAGTAGGAGCTTTGCTAAGGGTCCATCGAGAAGGAGAGGGGCTGAATCGAGGTAGATCAAGGTGTCGTCAGACCTCCACCGCGTTACTTCATCTCCTAGCTACCCAGACTGGTGGGCTTTTATTTTCACACATTTTCCTATTCTTAGGCTTAGTAGTAAAGTATGCTAGATCTGAGTTTCATTTGAATTCGCTTTTTATTTGATAAAATAAAAAATTCAAAGTTTCCTAGAGCAAAGCTTCGATCAATCTCTTCATCATCTTCTGAATGTGTTCCAATCCCTTTTTCACCCCCATCTCATTCCCCGAAGCTTCAAATGCACCCTATACATCCTCGCTCCCCTTGATCCTTCTTGGATCAGGAGATCCATTCTCCTCCTCTATCTAATCAGCAGAGAACACTGCCTAAACCCACATTCTCTCCATTCTACTCGCTTAAGCCCCTAAAGGATTTAGTTGTGTGCCACCGTTCTAACTCTGCAGGTATCGAAGAGAAAGAGCCCTAGTTGAGGGTTGTCCATGTCAAGGAAGAAACTTCTGGTGGTCATGAGATCCAGGCCCCCATCGATGGGGTCACATATTTGAAGGTTCCACCAGCTACATAATGTCTCCAGCAACCTCCCAAGTATCTTTGTAGTGGCATTGAGCACCAGGAGCGAGGAGATTCGGTTTGAGGAAGCTCACCCAGGCGGAGCTTTATCCGAGTTCTTCTAGGGCCCCCATATGTGATGAATCCCCATTCATCACTCTTTATTCCTTTATTTTAGCTAGAAATCTTGGTAAAATACCATGTGAATATTTGTAAATAGAATAAATTGTCAACTTGCATTCTTCATGTAAATAGCCATAATTAGTATGTTCTTTCACACAAATAAAGGAATAAAGAAATAAAAATAAAGAGGGAAATATTTAGAATAAATATTGAGTGACCCGAACCCAAGGGAGGGCCAATCATTGGCCTGGCCGCAAAATAAAACTAGAGAGAGAGATAGGGCTGCTCATCATTGTACATATTTTCCCTTCATGTATATATATATTATTTTCATAAAATAAAAATATTTATGTGTTTCTCATAACTTTTATATATTTCTAAAAATAAAAAAATGAGAAAAATAAAATAAAAACAAAAATAAATTCTCTCTCTCTCACCCATGTATATACCATGTATATATATATATACATATACATATCTATTCTACCCTTGTAAATACATAATAAAAATAAAATAAAAATTATTTTACATCCCATATTTTATGTTGTAAATAAATAAAATATAAAATGGGGATAATTATGCAAAAATAAAATAACAAAAATAAAAATAAAAAATACCCAGGTATTTTCACCTATATATAATAATATACTATGTATATACACTAATTTGTTTTCAAAAAACTAAATAAAAATCACTAAAACATAATTTGAAAAATAATAAACATTTTTCATGTTGAAAATATCTCGAAATAAAATCATTTACTATTTTAAAATGAATTTACAAAGAATTTATGAATGAATTAATCTTATTGGTCCAGGGGGATGTTGACCCCCCGTCAACTCCCCCCTGGACCACTCTACTTCATGGACCTCGTCTCGACCATATTTCTCCCATTTTTCCACATGTGATCCGCTTCCCATTTACCCAAACCCCAGGCCCTGATTGCAACTCCTTGATCCGTGATTCACGCCCGCTCTTCTCTTTAAGGGTCCGTGCATCGGATAGCGTGCCCGACTCCCATTTTCCCGAACCTTCATTCCTATATAGACTCACCTCCAGGCGCATTTTTAATCACCTTCGACCACCGTATTTGACTCCCAGGACCTCCATCTTCTTTCCTTGAGTTACAGCAAGCCCTAGGAAGTGTTGCAGCGAGGATAGAGGCGCCCTAGCCCCAGGTCCAGTGGTCATCGCCGCCGTGCTCCGCCATCGGTGAGCTCGAGCCTCTGGAGGCACCGCTCCATTGAGGCGAGAATCGTAGGAGATCCAACATCTCTCCCATGACGATGTCATCCATCAGGTACCCCTGTTAGTTTCTTTATTGACAAGTAGATTCAATCTTCCATCTTTCGCTCCGCCAGCTCCACCCCAGTGGTTGGAGCTCCGCCACCTCATTTTAGCCGTATAGATAGGCGCATCGACACATCATCACCCTTCCTCTACGATCTGATCACCTCGATCTTTGCTATCCGAGCCAAGATTGGGTTAGGTCCCTTCTGCCGCCTTCGATGGGACCCACCTTCGCTAAATCACCCCGCTTCTCGTTGCTATTGATCAAATTACCCATGCCGGAGTCTTCCTCCAAGCATGAGTGATGAATCCACATTTCATCATCTTTATTATATCATTTTGGCCTCAAAAACCCTTGCAAATGCGTGTAAATACCATTAATTCCAGCATCTTAACATTCATGCATGTCCATGTAAATAGGGTATGAAATACTATTTTTAAAAGCAAAAATTATAGAATAAATAAAAGAAAAGAAGAAGAATAATATATTGTAAATATTTTATGACCCGAAACCCCAAGACCTAGGCATCTCGATGACTAGGTTGACAAGGAATAAAGTAGGGGGAGATAAGGGTCAGATACCTTTGATTTTTATTTTATTCTTTAAACTTTTTGGGAGCTATTTTTAGTTCCACTTTTTATACATCAAATAAATAAACTTTGAACATGAAAGTTGTAGATAATTAAATAAAATAAAAATAAAAAATTGATTTCACTTAAAAATAATGTACAGATAAAATGTTATGGTCTGAATAAAATTCCAGAATCCCAAATTAGCAGACCTGTATCGCCCAAATAGAAACTCGAAATGCATCAAACTCACCTTAAATTGTATATAGTTTAAAATAAGCTATTTAATAGCGGTGGTTTCACATTTAGCGGAGCTACGGTTTGAAAGTTGAGTTTTGTACCCCTATTGTATACTTGTACAGATTAAAATATTCATTTTATTTACTATTTTTATAATTTATTATTTTTATAATTTTTTAAATATTATTTATAATTTATGTGTATATTAAAATTAGAATAAAAACATCAAGAAAATACAAAATAAAATACTTGTATATAATATACATAGGTATAATACCTATATACATACCTATATAATTCATACTTTTATTTTTTTAAGGGTACAAAATACATCAGAAAAATAAAATAAAAATATATTTAAGTGTATAAAATATTTAATAAATTTATAAAATAAAAAAAATAATTTAATCAAATACACAAAATAAAAATAAAATTTTAAATACATACTGATAACCGACCGACTGACTAAGGTAAAGGTAAAGAAATGGTCGTTGCGACCTTAATCAATCAGACTAGGTATATCAAGAAAAATCACCCACTCAGAACATGTAAAAACTAATCGAGCACAAAAGAGAGCGGTCCTGCTATGAGATTAACCTGGTATAGCACCCAGGGTCGAACACAAGGAGCACAGATTGGCCTTGCGGCCTACGATGTAGTCAGAAATCCGAGAGAGTATTTTTTAGTGTTTTTAAGGGTTTTTATATTTTTTTAGGATTTTTGGAATATAAAGAAAACAGGAAAAGCACACAAACAATTAACTTGAACAATTTATTTAATGCATTAAAAAACAAGCAAAAATTCAGACAAAAATATTTTTATGTTTTTTAGGTTTTTTTAATGTTTTTGGTGAATTTTTGAGATTTTTCTGATATTTATTCTAATTGCTAAAAATCAAACAGTGAGAAAAAGACAAGGTACTGTCCGGCCAGGCCCAAAACCCAGAGATAAAATATCTAAGGATCTCAAAGGGACCTGGAGGTAATTTTCCTGTATACTAGAGAAAACAAGGAAAATTTGAGCACCAAAATTATTGTTTTTGGGTTTTTAAATTATTTATTATGATTTTTATGAGTTTTGAGGTGTTTTTAGATTTTTAGGGTTTTTACTCAATGAAAAATAGCCAAAATTGGCTAGAAAATCAAGGAACACAAAATAAACAGTAACTAATTTTTATGGAATTTTTAAAAGGGTTTTGATATTTTTTTGGGGGTTTTTGACTCTAAACAGTAGCAAAAATAAGGGTTTTTGAATTTTTAAAAATAGCAAATGAAATCAAAAATGTCCTCAAAAATCTACAAAAATCCTACACCATGGCAGGAGCCATGTGTCAAATTTTCGTTGGATTTGGAGGTGGTTTGATATTTTATTCAAAAATCAAAAGGGGGCACTGTGCACAGGGACTAAAGTGCAAATACCCAAAGTTCTGGGGGGTCTGGTGCAAAATACCCAGCAAAACACGTGCCAAGCACGTGCCTGGGGCACTCAGGGACCCAAATGTAAGAAAAAATAAGTTCCGAGGGCTTATTGGTAACAAGTACCAAAAGTCCAGGGGCTTATCTGCAAATAACCCAAAAAATATCGCACATGGGGGATTAAATCACGCACAAGGGCATAAATGCAAATAAAGAAAACTTTTTATCCAATCCGTAACATCCAGAACTACAGGGTTTATATTGCAAATAACCCAATAAAGTTCACGTGACGAAGCACGTGGTCCACGTAGACAGGGGTATAAGTGCAAATAAAGTAAGTACGAGGTCCTTAATGCAAATATCCCAGAAAATAAACAACTTAATTTAAAAATTACAGGACTAAAATGAAATAAAACAAACAAAGGGGCCTAAGATGAATTTACCCCTTTTATTATTATCGACGGCCTGATGTGCGCCACGTGGCTGATCGGACGGTGAAGAACGGGTGCGACTTTAACTCTGGAAAGGCTGGCCTGATCGAACGGTGGAAAGTATTCCACGTGGCAGATCTGACGGTGACGAAGAGTGGTGGAGATACTCTTGGTGAATCGACGGCTGAGAGGAGGACGCGTGGCGAATCTGACGGTTGAGGCTAGCTGGTGCCTCTCTCTCTGCGCGAGCGGTCAAGATCGACCCTCGGGATGATCGGACGGTGGCAGTGCTCCGCAGATGAATGGTTCAGATCAGATCTGGAGCGAGGAGGATGATCTGACGGTTCTAGAGAATCCTGGAAGAACTGGTCGCCGGCGAGATTCGCCGGGCTCGTGCGTGCGCTAGGGTCCTCTGGAGAGCCTTCTGGAGGTCGGAGAAGAATCGCGGAAGGCTCCCGCGTCTGCTGGTGGTCTCTGACGAGCACACCGAGCTCCGAGGAGCTCGAGCGAAGGCGGCGGAGCCGGGTCTCCTGGCTGGATGGCGAAGGGTCTCAGATGACCCTTGTCTTGACCTGAAAAGCGAACCAGAAGACTCACGGGTCGAGGGCAAATTGCCTCGACCCGGTTAGGCGGCGTGAAGGTGCATGGTGCGTCGGAATGGAGAGCTCCGGCGAAGGTGGTCGGCGGAGGAGCTCGATTCCCAGATCCTGTGCGATCTGGGTTGAGTGAATGGGTGAAGAAGATGCGGAGAGGTCTGGCGAAGATGATGGTCGGGTCGGAATGGCAGATGGGAGATCGGAGGTGGCTGGCGACGGCGGCGGAGCTACGCTACCAGTAAGCTAAAAATCGAAACCTACGCTAATCTACGGCCTAAGTGATCTACCTGGGTGGTCGGAGAGACTGGGGAAGAGCAGGGGGTGCTCCTGGTCGTAGCCTCAAGGGTCGTCTCGGCCCGAGGCTCGGTGCTCACGCTGGTGGCGGAGCAACGGCGGCGAAGAACGCCGGATCAGTGGTTTCACCTCCTCGCCTCGCTGCAACAGGGGCGATCGCTTGCTGTCACTCTCGCGGTGCCTCCGGAGTTCACTGGGAAGAAGGGGAAGGTCCAAAGATGAGGCGCGGAGGCGGCGGAGGTGGTTCTATATATAGCGGCAGTCGCGATTAGGGTTGGGAGGCGACGGCTATGGAAGGCGTGGATCTCGCGGCAAAGGATCCGGCGAGGATGTCGGATGATCGGCGAAGGATCCGGGCGCGGGGTTTGCGTGGGCGACAGGTGATGAATACCCATTCATCACTCTTTATTCTTCTATTTTAGCTACAAAAACCTTTGCAAATACATGTAGATATGTGTAAATACAAATAATTACCAAAAGCATGCATTGTGTAAAAACCTGTAATTAGCATGTTTTTGTGCAAAAATAAAAGAATAAAGAGTAAAAAGAAAAAGAGGGAAATATTTAGAATAAATATTGAGCAACTTGACCCAAGGGAGGGCTCAGCATGGACATGACCGCATAAAAGACAAAGTAGAGAGAGATAGGAGCTCATGTGTATATACTTCTGTAAATAAATAAAATTATATTTTCCTCACCCAAAAATATGCTTGTACATATTCTGTGTATATTTAGAGACTATTAAAAACAAAATAAAAATTTAAAAAATCAAAAAAATTCAAAAATGCCCTTTCACCATGTGTATAGATCATCATTCCTTATTTATTTAACCCTAAAAAAATAAATGTACTTATTTTCTAAACTTTTTGTAAATATTCTATGTTACATTTTGTAAATAAAATAAATAAAAAGAAACACCACAAAAATCAAATAAAAACAACAAAAATTAAAAATACAAAAATACAGTGTATATACCATGTATATAAATGTATCTAACTATTTAACCTATGAATATAAATAATTAAAATAAAATAAAAATACCATTTTGTTCTTTATTTTATGATATAAATAAATAAAATATAAAATGGGCATAAAAATACATAAAAATAACAAATAAAAAAAATCAAAAATTAAAATCTATATAGTGTACATATACCTATATATATAGCTACCCTATTTTTATTTCCAAAAATTAATTAAAAAGCACCAAAAAATAGAAAAAAATAAAAGAAAAATATTTCATGTTTTGAGTTTTTCTTAATTCGGCCTTTTTCTACCTTAAATTAAATAAACAAAAAAATAAAAACGTGGCAGCCCCTGATTGGTCCACGGGGGATTGTTGACCCCGGTCAACTCCCCCGCGGACTCCTTCCTTTTCTGGAAGATGTGCGCCGCCCCGCCTTCGCCGATTTTTCCACGCATCTCCAGCCTGTCTCCCACGCAAACCCCGTGCCCGGATTCTTCGCTGATCATCCGTCTTCCCCGCCAGATCTTTCGCCATGAAATCCACGCCTTCCATCGCTGCATCCACTCAACCCTAATCGGCCCTGTCTCCATATATATCCCGACCTCCGCCGCCTCCGCGCCTGATCTTTGGTTCCCTACCTTCACTCCCGTGACCTCCATCGTAACCACCGAGGTGACAGCTCGCGTTGGCCCTTGTTGCAGCGAGGAGTAGGTGGCCGGCCATTGATCCGGCAGCTTCGCGCCGCCGTTGCTCCGCCACTCGACCGGAGCTCGAGCCTCAGGCCTTGACGCCCTTCGAGGCTACGACCAGGAGTTAGCCACACTCCAGCACAGTCTTCCGCTTCGCCCAGGTAATCTTTTCGCCCTTCCATTTCGCCTAATTTTGGATTTCGCCCAAATCGACCGTCCGACGTGCTTCCCTGATCCCGGCCATATCGTCCATCATCTCGGTCATCGGAGCACACGCTCACCTTCGCCGATTCCTCGCGCACGTTCTACGCCCACTCGTTCAACCCAGCTCACCCCAGAGCTGGGAGTCGAGCTCCCCATCCCCAGCTCGCCGGAGCTCATTCGCACCGACCCACCAGCCACCTTCACCCCGCTTCTTTGGGTCGAGGCACTTTGCCCTCGACCCGCGAAGCTCTTGGTTCATTTTGCAGGTCCAAAGGGAGTCATCTGAGACCCCCACACGTTCAGACCAGGAGCTCTTCGCCGACGACCTCGCCGGAGCCCCTCCCGGGCTCGGGAGGACCATCGGACAGTACCAGCAGCTGCGGGACGCCGTCGCCTATCTTCCCCGATCATCAGGAGCAGCTGAGGAGGACTGCAGCTCACGCACGAGGCCGGCGAAGCTCGCCGGTGGAGTGTTCTTCCATCATCCTCCAGCACCGTCCGATCAGCCCCCGCTCCCAGTTTGCATCGTCACCGTCCGTTCTTCGAGGAGCAACATCCGTCGATCATCGCTAGGGGCTGATCAGGACCGTTCGAGCAGCGGAGAGAGACACCTGAGGCCATACCCGTTCGATCTTCCACGTGTCCTCTCCAGCACCGTCGATTCGGCTCAAGAGACACCGAAGAAGAGCGCCCGCCGTCCCGAGCCGTTGGATCTTCCACGTGGCGCCTATCGAGCCGTCGATCATAATAAAAGGGGTAAATTCATCTTAGGCCCCTCTGTTTGTTTTATTTCATTTTAGTCCTGTAATTTTTAAATTAAGTTGTTTATTTTCTGGGATATTTGCATTAAGGACCTCGTACTTACTTTATTTGCATTTATACCCCTGTCTACGTGGACCACGTGCTTCGTCACGTGAATTTTATTGGGTTATTTGCAATATAAACCCTGTAGTTCTGGATGTTATGGTTGAATAAAAAGCTTTCTTTATTTGCATTTATGCCCCTGTGCGTGATTTAATTCCCCATGTGCGATATTTTTTTGGGTTATTTGCAGATAAGCCCCTGGACTTTTGGTACTTGTTACCAATAAGCCCTCGGAACTTATTTTTTCTTACATTTGGGTCCCTGAGTGCCCCAGGCACGTGCTTGGCACGTGTTTTGCTGGGTATTTTGCACCAGACCCCCCAGAACTTTGGGTATTTGCACTTTGGTCCCTGTGCACAGTGCCCCTCCTTTATCTTTGAATAAAATATCAAACCATCTCCAAATCCAACAAAAATTTGACACATGGCTCCTGCCATGGTGTAGGATTTTTGTAGATTTTTGAGGACATTTTTGATTTCATTTGCTATTTTTAAAAATTCAAAAACCCTTATTTTTGCTACTGTTTAGAGTCATAAACCCCAAAAAAATATCAAAACACTTTTAAAAATTCTAAAAAATTAGATACTGTTGTTTGCTTACTGTTTGATTTTCTAGCCAAGTTTGGCTATTTTCCATTGAGTAAAAACCCTAAAAATTGAAAAACCCTCAAAAACTCATAAAAATTATAATAATTAAATTAAAAATCCAAAAACAATAATTAGGGTGCCTAAATTTTCCTTAGTCTATCTAGTATACAGGAAAATTACCTTCAGGGCCTTTTAAGATCCTTAAATATTTTATTTTTGGGTCTTAAGCCTTGCTGGACAGTACCTTCCCCTCTTTGCATTGTGTGATTTTTAGAAAATAATTTACCCGTCATAAAAACCCCAAAAATTCACCAAAAACACTTAAAAACCCAAAAAGCATAAAAACAATTTTTCTTGAATTTTTGCTTGATTTTTGGTGTGTTAAATAAATTGCTCAAGTGTGCTTGTTTATACTTTCTTTATTTTCCTTCACATATTAAAAATTCTAAAAAATTATAAAAAATAAAAAACCACTAAAAATTAGCTTCTCTGAAATTTGACTACTTAGTTTTTCAATCGTGCTCCTTGTGTTCGACCCTGGATCGCTATACCAGGTAAAAAGAATAGCGAAGACCGCTTACATTGAATTTCTTGATTTTCTGAGTGGTTTTTATCAATTTTTCTCGTTGACCGAATTGATCGATTAAGGACAACGACATTGTGATTTATTTTCCACCTTAGTCGCATCGATTTTCGTGTCATCAGAATGGCGCCGTTGCCGGGGAGCACGGCTTTGTAGTCATTTTTCTATTTTTGTCTCTCTCTATATTATTATTGTTTTCTGACCTTCTCTCTTTGATTTTTGTGCGAGGTACTGCTTGGACTACTTGGAGCTTCTTTTTAGAGGACCCGTGCAGGAGGAAGAGAGAGAGAAGAAGGAATTTTTATTTCTGAGAGAGAGAGAGAACAATATTTGTTGTAATAACTTAGACTTTGGACTTGTGGACACTTGTAACTTAGCGGGTCTGTTTCGCCGAGTACCGGTGTACTCGGGGGACCCATTTGGATTTTCGCGGCTTTTTCTGCGGTTTTAATAGCTAGCTGCCTTTTCCGGTGTTTACGCGGTTTTTCTCGAGCCCCTAGATTTAGGAATTTCTCTTGCTTGTGCCGTAATTAGTAGGGTCCCCACACTTAACTGCCTATCTGTTCCTATAGATCGTTAATTGGACCTACTAATAATAAATAATAAAAATAACTTAGTTGCTTTCCTGAGAGCCTACGTGCCACGAGCCTGCCCCACAAGCGCTACTCCTGAACTCGACCTGTCGAGAAGAGGAGGGGTAAGCCAAGACCGGACTCTTTGGATCGAAGGCGAGTAACTGAGTTAGACGGTTCTGCGATAGAAGTTGCTCATCTAGGACTCGGTTTTTCCCGTTGCATCATTTAGGTAGTTTTATTTCTGTCTTTAAATTCTGCGCGGATCACTTGCATGTAGAGTGCTGGAGACAAGGTACGCATTTCTATCTCTGCATGCATCATTGATTTCTTCGCGCATCGGCTTTTTCGTCTTCTCCCTCTGTTTTTGGCTTAATCATCAGGAGAATCGGAAAAACCGTTAGGCCGCTTGTATTTATTTTGAAAAAAAAAATTAAAAAGAAAAACAAAAAAAAAATTGGGACTGGATAACACTATTGACCCTAAAAGACACTCACATTAAAAATTTGTCTTGGGGAGAGCAACCCCCTCCTTGTATGGTTTGGATGCACGAGAGAGTGACCCGTACCCTAGGTAGAACCCTCCGGTGCTATTTCTAGCTGACTACCGACTCTTCCGTGCGGGCCAGTCGGTTGGAGTAGCATCGGGTATCCTAACAGGTCACGTAAGCGCTCTGATATCTTGTGTGTTCACCAAATAAAATTGACAAGATAAATTGACCGATCTTTCACGGTCTTCAGATTGTGTTGCGTTGGTGAACCGGGGGTTTGCTTTGCGATCATATTTTCTCCAGATCCCATCCGCCCAACTCGCCAAGATCAAGATGATGGGTAGACGATCTCTTAGGCAGCCTCTGGCTGCACCGCTTTCAGGCGAGTCTACTTCATCATCTAGGTTGGCCCGTGAGAGTCAACACCAGCTCTCCGGGCCCGAGTACGATTCCACCCTGTTCCCCCTCGATCCCCTTTCTTTTGCTACTGAGAGACATGAGCCCGAGGAAAGACGAATTGATTTGACGGAACCTGAGTTGGGCTCATCTGATTTTGCAGACGTCGGTATGGCCGCCAGATCAGACGATTACCCCGGAGGTCAGCAGGGAGAGCAGCATGTCGTATTTGACCAGGGGGCGATCAACTCCACCCTGATCGCATCGTTAGAGACAGTTCATCAGCAGTTACGCGATCAGGGGGCATTCATGATTGAGATGAGGAGGGAGTTGGAGCGACTCCGAGAAGAGAGAGATCAGAGCGAGCCTGAGGACATTCCTGACGCTGATGCAGAGGCAGCAGCCGCAGCTGCAGCCGCAGCAGCAGCTGCCGCAGCAGCGGCAGCCGCCGCCGCAGCAAGACCGATGCGGGAGTTACACAACCCCGGATCTACACTGATGCACCAGTGGGTGGTGATACCTGCTATCGTGGGGGATTTCAAGTTCCCTCTGAACACCCTGCAGATGCTTCCTCATTTTCACGGACTTGCCACTGAGGAACCCCACCTCCATCTCCAGGAGTTTTTGATGATCTGCAGCACTGTCCACGACCGTCGTGTGGACCAAGATACGATTCGGATGATGGCCTTCCCTTTTTCACTGGCAGATAGAGCAGCCGCCTGGCTGAAGCATCTAGGGAAGTTTGTTTACACCTGGGAGCAGCTCCGCACTGAGTACTTGAACAAGTACTATCCACTCGGGCGGACGAATGCAGCGAGGGCCCTGATCAACAACTTCTCCATGCTCCCTAACGAGCAATTTCACGAGGCATGGGAGAGGTTCAGAGAGCTTCTGGATAGATGCCCACACCACGACATTTCGAAGCCGAACCTAGTTCAGAGCTTCTTTAGTGGGATGACGCCAGAGCTTCAGGGTCTGGTGAATGCTTCTTGCGGCGGGTCCTACTTTGCCAAGGACCACAACCAAGTCTGGGCCATCTATGAGGAGATGGCCGAAAATTACATGGTGATGTCCCAGACTCGGTTGTACACACAGAGAGCTCAGCAGCCGCCAGGACCCGTGCAGTACCAGCGGATAGCACGGGTTGATGCAGGTCCTTCCAGTTCGTCCACAGTTGCAGCCGCACAGGCAGAGTCGGCCGCTGCGGACATGGGGATTATCAGCGAGAAGTTGGACCGCATGGAAATAATAGAGAAGAAGCAGTGCCAGGGCATAACTCAGATGGAGCAAATGGCACAAACTCTGAGCGACATGAAGACCCAGCTCTTGTGTCTTCAGGAGGCACAGACGGCTCCTCAGCCCCGTCTTCTGTCGCGAGGCGATTCCGGCGGCAGCCGCAGCTCGTCCCAGCGCTCCAGCTCCTTGCAGCAGCCTAGACAAGTTCACCTTGTACAGGCGGAGCCGTACCAGCAGCAGCATCCCTCTTACCAGTCACCACCATCTCCAGACTTACAGATGGTGGTATATCAGCCGGATCAGCCTCTGGCAGCACTACCGCCAGACCCCTTCGATGCTGAACCGTTGATGGATGTCAACGGGATTTGGTATGACCGTCCTCAACCTGGAATCCGACGAGACCATCCCGGATTCAGGTGGGGGAATGGGGGAAACCAGTCCCAACAGCAGCCAGCCGTTCAAGGAGGTCAGTACTCCCAGCAGAGAGATCACCAGCAGCCCCCAGCATACCAACCACACCAGCCATCATCCTTCGTACCTCGTCCCTACCAGCAGCAGGGACAGAATTGGAGACGTGAGCAGCAGGCTCACCAGCAGCAACATCCTTCCTCTTACCCCTCTCAGCAGCAGCAGCACCAGGTCCAACAGCCTCAGTACCAGAGAGGCAACCCGTCGGGCTCCCATGGGAGCCCCGCCATGGATGATCTAGCCCACCTCTTCACAGAGCAGCAGGCTACATTTAGACGGGAGATGGACGAATTCCGCCAGGAGATGCGGGACCTGATGAGAGTGAAGGCCGCCATCCCTGCACAGATCGAGCCTAATCCGAATAGCTTGAAGAGGAAATCTGAGCAGGTAGATCCCACTGAGCCTACCACTCCTAGTAACCCATTTGATGATATGTCATCGGATCTATTTGATGCTGATTTTGTTACACTTAGGAGCGGTAGAAGACCAGCAGGCGGCGCCTCATCTGAGCGACAACGCGAGGATCGATCTAGAGCGCCAGATGAGGAAGAGGAGAGCGGTACTGAAGCCGCACATGATGATGACGGTGGTACTGATGCCACCCGAGATGCTATTTCCACCGGCGGTACTGAGGCCGCCGCTTCACCATATCGAGGAGGTGGTACTGACGCCACCAGCAGAGCCGAGCCAGCCCACGGTACTGAAGCCGCAAGACGTCTAGTTGTAGAGCCAGCTAGAGGTGGTACTGAGGCCACCAATATTCATTTTGATAGAGATGCTGTCTCTCCTCGTATGAATGTTTCTCAGAACTCTAATTTGAATAAAGGAAAAGGTTTAGTTTCTTCTGATCCCACTGTGGTGTATGATGTATGTGAGGATCCAGTTGTCGAACCGTCTAGGCCTATTCCTAGTCCTTCATCTGAGAAGGACCCTGTGATCCCCTTTCCTAGAGCCCTTGAGTTAGGGAAGGGGAAGAAAAAAGAAAAAGATCCAAAAAAAGAGAGCAGGAGGAGTTCAGCCCGGGCATGATAGACCGATTTCACATCCAGCTGACCCTCAATGAGGCTTTGCAGCACATCCCTCTTCTTCAGCGATCCTTGAGAGACAGGACCACAGTCAGAAGGAAGAAGAGGAACAAAACCACAGAGATTCATGTGTTGACCAAAGCCACGTGTTATGCGATCCAGAACCATCTGCTGACCAAGAGGCCAGATTTAGGAGCCCCGTATGTCAGATGTCAGATTAGTGAGCAGAGGTTCGACCGTACTCTATTAGATAGCGGATCGTCGATCAACCTTCTTCCGGCAGCCCTTCTCAACCACTTAGAGTTGGGCACTCTTAGACAGAGCAGGACATACCTTCAGTTTGCTGATCGGTCTGTCAAGAGGCCAAAGGGGTTGTTGCGAGACGTTGTCGTCACGATTCAGGGTTTGCAATTCCCCGTGGACTTCGTAGTGCTGGATATGGAGACCCCTGACTCGTTGACCGATTCCCCCATCATCCTCGGTCGCCCGTTCTTGGCCACAGCCAAGGCAGTGACTGACCATGACAGTGGGAAGGTATTCTTTCGCGTCCAGGGCGAGAGTATACAAATAGAGACGGTTAAGGACCACAGAGCCAGAGATAGATCCCGCTCAGAGGGCAGTACAGATTCAGAGCAGCTGACAGACGCAGAGCCAGACATCCACCAGGACTGTGATTTTGTGATCACAGATGATGAGGCAGCTTGGGCAGATCCTGCAGCACAGACCATCCTCTCATATTCAGATACAGCTGATGCAGAGATGATAGCAGAGGATAGTCTGGAGAGCACAGCCCTGGTCCAGGATACCATTGAGTCGGTAGAGTCGGACCTTGATCGCGACACGATTTTTAGTGATGGTGGTATTGAGGCCACCCTGCTCTACGGTGGTACTGATGCCACCGCAGTTGATACAGATCCCTCGGATTCAGAATCTGATTGGGCAGATTGTGATGATCAGATACCAGACCTGGATCCACCTGAGCCTACAAATGAGGAGGAGGTCGAGGCAGAGCAGATCAGAGACAATGCAGAGGACCTGCCTTCTCCAGATCAAGTTTGTGAGAGTTCTTTATCATTTTCCCAGGCAGATTTGGCAGAATTGTCAGCATACACACATCTTCTTCAGAAGCCAGATTTGCCAGCACCCAGCTGTCCAGAGCTAAAGCCGCTCCCTACTTCGCTGAAGTATCGATTCCTTGCGGGAGAGCCTGAGATGTACCCTGTCATCATCTCTGCCGATCTGACTGGAGAACAAGAATCCCGTTTGATGGAGGTTCTTGAAAAGAACCGCAAGGCAATTGGATGGAGCGTAGCAGATCTCCATGGGATTAGTCCCTCGTTGTGCTCCCACCATATCTATCTCGAGGAAGGGGCAAAGCCGTCGCGTGAGTTCCAGCGGCGACTGAACCCCAACCTGAGAGAAGTTGTCATGAAGGAAATATCAAAATGGTGGAGTGCAGATTTTATTTATCCCATTTCCGACTCCAAGTGGGTTAGCCCTTTGCATGTGGTGCCCAAGAAGACGGGCATCACGACTGTGATCAGTGAGTCGGGAGAGGAGATTGCTACACGAGTACCCACCTCTTGGCGGGTCTGCGTTGACTACAGGAGACTCAACCAGGCCACCAAGAAAGACCATTTCCCCCTGCCTTTTATTGATCAGATCATAGAGAGACTGGCAGGGAAGAGCCATTATTGCTTCCTGGATGGGTACTCGGGCTATAATCAGGTGGCCATCGCTCCTGAGGATCAGGAGAAGACCACCTTCACCTGTCCCTTCGGCACATATGCTTTTCGACGCATGCCATTTGGGCTATGCAATGCCCCTGCGACTTTTCAGAGGTGCATGCTGTCGATCTTTTCGGACATGGTAGGGGAGTGTTTGGAGGTCTTCATGGATGACTTCTCAGTTTACGGCGACGGATTCGATTCCTGTCTTGACTGCCTAGACCGAGTGCTCCAGCGATGTATTGCTACCCGCTTGGTTCTGTCTTGGGAGAAGAGTCACTTCATGGTGACTCATGGGACGGTGCTTGGCCACATCATCTCCAACAGGGGCATGGAGGTTGATCCGGCCAAGGTTGACGTCATTAGAAAACTCGCACCGCCGTCCAATTTAAAGCAGCTACGGTCATTTCTGGGGCACGTTGGTTTTTATAGGAGATTCATTCATGATTTCAGCAAGATTGCCCGACCGTTGACTGACCTCTTGACGAAAGACACCGAGTTCCTTGTCGATGACAAGTGTCTTTCATCCTTTGAGACTCTCCAGCAGCGTGTTATTGAGGCTCCTGTCCTTCAGCCACCCGATTGGTCTCTCCCATTCGAGATCATGACGGATGCCTCTGATTTTGCCGTAGGGGCCGTGCTAGGACAGAGGAGGGACGGAGTTCCATTCGCCATACACTATGCTAGCCGCACATTGGATTCTGCCCAGCGGAATTATACGGTCACAGAGAAGGAGATGCTAGCAGTAGTGTTTGCCCTAGATAAGTTCAGATCGTATATCATTGGATCTAGAGTGACTTTGTATACTGACCACACCGCCATCAGGTACCTCATGTCAAAGAAGGATGCCAAGGCCAGACTTACTAGATGGATCCTTCTACTCCAGGAGTTCGACATTGAGATCAAGGATAAGCCTGGAGTCAAGAATGTGGTGGCGGATCATCTCTCCCGATTAGAGCAGCCTGAGGATTCTGAGCAGATTGATCCCATTCATGATACCTTCCCCGATGAGGCGATCCTTGCTATCACCTCACTCCCGTGGTATGCCGATATTGTGAACTTTCTCGTTGCTGGGAAAGTCCCACAAGATTGGCCCAGGCAGAGGCTTGAGACCTTCCTTGCGAAGGCCAAGTCCTACCACTGGGAGGATCCCATCCTTTACCACGAAGGAGGGGATAGCATCTGGCGACGGTGTATTCCTCAGGAGGAGCATCATAGTGTCCTCACTTACTGCCACAAGCTTGAGGCAGGAGGACATCATTCTGGGAGGAGAACGGCACAGAAAGTGCTCCAATCCGGCTTGTGGTGGCCTACACTCTTCAAGGACTCTGATGAGTTCGTGAAGAGGTGTACTGACTGTCAGAGGATGGGCACTTGTGGACAACGTGATATGATGCCGATGCAGCCCATTCACTTCTGTGAGGTTTTTGACGCATGGGGCATCGATTTCATGGGTCCATTCCCTAAGAGTCAGGGATTCGAGTACATTCTGTTGGCCGTAGATTACGTTAGTCGTTGGGTTGAGGCTATCCCCGCCCGAGCCGCTGATGCGAAGACAGTTTGCAGATTTTTGAAGAAGCACATCATCATGCGGTTCGGGGTTCCACGAGTTCTGATTTCTGATGGGGGGTCTCATTTCATCAACGACCAGGTGAAGGCCCTTGCCAACGAGTTCAGCATAGACCATCGTGTTGCCACACCATACCATCCACAGATAAATGGTCTAGCTGAGGTGTCGAATAGGGAGATAAAGAATATTTTGCAGAAAGTCGTCCGCCCTGACCGAAAGAATTGGTCACAGCTTTTGGACTCGGTCTTGTGGGCATATCGGACGTCTTTCAAGACTCCATTGGGTACATCTCCCTTTCGCCTCGTTTATGGCAAGCCGTGCCATCTACCTGTTGAGCTGAGGCACAAGTCACTTTGGGCAGTCACAGATATTCTTATGGATCCAGATGGTATAGGAGACCAGAGGAGGGCAGAGCTAGCCGCCTTGGAAGAGCTTAGAGATACAGCTTTCTCAAACAGCCTACATTATAAGGAGAAAGTGAAGGAGTGGCATGATTCTCATATCAGCCACAAGCATTTTGAGATTGGACAGAAAGTATGGTTGTTTGATGCGAGGCTCAGATTATTTCCAGGAAAGCTACAGAGCAAATGGAAGGGACCTTACTTGGTCAGAAAGGTACACGATAACGGTAGCATTGATATATCTGAGTTATCTTCTGAAAGTACCTTTCGAGTGAACGGCCAGCGGCTCAAGCCATTTCTAGATCATGGGCCGCGGGACGTTATTATTGCCGCTATTCATTTTGCGTGAGATGTGGTCTTTTGACTCACATCTTTTGCATCTCACGCCTGATATCTACTGTTCTTTCCGCCTGTATAGATCCAGTTGTCCATATCATTCTATTCTTTAGTCCCACATCCCTTTTCTCATCCTATGATTATGCTATACTTAGGGTGTACTTTACCCTAAGTATAGGGGGGATGTTGGACCTGCGGGTATTCTTTTTATTCTTTTTGCTCTTGTTTTTGTTGCCTATACTTAGGGATATTTTACCCTAAGTATAGGGGGGGCAGATTCTGCATATTCTTCACTCGGATTTCCCTTCATGTACAACTTGCTATACTTAGGATTAGTTAATCCTAAGTATAGGGGGAGACCACCGAGTTCCTCTCATTCTATTCATTCATTCGTTCTTGTACATAGCCATTCCTTTTCACTTCCCTTTTACTAAGCACGAGTTATGTCTTCTTCATCGCTCTTGATTACTCTGAGGACATCGTTCGAGCTAAGTATAGGGGGGGTGTGTATATATTTCATATATACTTTAGCCATAACTCGTACTTTGTGTGAGTGTGTTAATAAATAAAATGGCTAAAAATCACAAAATTTAAAAATTTTTCATGTACATAAACCTCTTTTAGCTTGCACATACGTAGCTAATGTACAAAGTATTTTTGTAAAAAGGATTTCAAAAATCTTTTGTGTAAAGTTTGTGTAAATATTTTGTATCAAAATTATGTATATAGTACAAATTTTTTCCAAAATGTTTCGAAAATCAAAAGTTTGCAAAAATCTTCTGTAAATGTTTGTAAATATCTTTTTGCAAAACTTGCACCTCATGCATCATCATCATCCATGATTTCAAAACATTTTTCAAAAATTTTGCATGATTGTAAAATATTTGTAAATAGCATCTTGTGTACATATATGTATATAGTTTTTCCTGGATGAGAGTTGACATTTAAACTAAGCCTGGAATTAAATTGAGAAATGGAGCTTGAATAAGATCTTAATCCACTTAACTTTAAGAGGAACCTTATAGGACTTAGGGTTAAGGCTTTTCAGGTCCATAAGGACTTAATTCTTTGAGTCCACTAGGCTATGAGCATATGTCATCTTGATGAGCTTAAGTAGAGCACTTAACAACACACGCATGACTCTTAGAGACAATGGCTTGACTTGCACCTGCACTTACACATGGCTCTCCACGGATGAGGTGGTAAGGAGGCAGTTTCCTTTGGCTTGGGGTAGCATATGAGGGTAGTACTTCTAGGCGGAACCTCTCTTCTTCTTCTAGTGAAGGAAGTGCACCTCAACTTGGTCTAGTGGTGATGAAGGCTAAAGACAGAAGCCGTGGGTTGCAATAAAGCTTCAAAAGAGGGATAGTCTACTGGCTCAAGGGGAAATTTCTTGTATATATGCTGCACCATGTAGATATGTTGTACAGAAGTCTTCGAAAAAAAAAATGCGAAAATGCAAAAAGAACTCCAAAAAAGTGGTGGGTCGGATTGAAAATTTAATAACCCCACCGGAGTGTACATAGTCAAATAAAGCAAAGCTTATGGTATCCATGTTACATCTCATGAAGCTTGCAGCGGGAGACCTAGCTACACTGGCTAGGCTTCCAAAACTCTATACTTCTACCCCCTCTTCTTGAGCCGGTTGCACTTGAACTTAGAAGGGAATACCCCGCTTCTCGAGGAAAGAGTTGCTAGACCGAGGCATTAGAGTTACCAGGTTGAGGGAGGTTGATTCTTTGTTACTTCTGAGGTGGGGAGCCACATATCACTTACACCGCACGGAAAGATTCATGGTCATTAGAGTTTGTGTATGTAGACTTGTTCTGATCTGGTTTATTGAGGAGTCTTGCCCATAGATTGGTGGAACTTGGAGGCTGTTGAGTTTTAAGCTTAAGTCTAAGTAAGGTTCCGACACATTAATAATCCAAAGATCTGATCGAGCTCCATATTTCAATTTAATGAAGGAAAGTTTAATAAATCAACCTTGATCCATGTACATCCTCTTTTTCTTTTTTTCTTTTTCTTTCTTTTTCACTTCTTTCTCAAATAAGTGTTTGCTAAGGGATTAGCAAAGTTAAGTATAGGGGGGTGATGAATACCCATTCATCACTCTTTATTCTTCTATTTTAGCTACAAAAACCTTTGCAAATACATGTAGATATGTGTAAATACAAATAATTACCAAAAGCATGCATTGTGTAAAAACCTGTAATTAGCATGTTTTTGTGCAAAAATAAAAGAATAAAGAGTAAAAAGAAAAAGAGGGAAATATTTAGAATAAATATTGAGCAACTTGACCCAAGGGAGGGCTCAGCATGGACCTGACCGCATAAAAGACAAAGTAGAGAGAGATAGGAGCTCATGTGTATATACTTCTGTAAATAAATAAAATTATATTTTCCTCACCCAAAAATATGCTTGTACATATTCTGTGTATATTTAGAGACTATTAAAAACAAAATAAAAATTTAAAAAATCAAAAAAATTCAAAAATGCCCTTTCACCATGTGTATAGATCATCATTCCTTATTTATTTAACCCTAAAAAAATAAATGTACTTATTTTCTAAACTTTTTGTAAATATTCTATGTTACATTTTGTAAATAAAATAAATAAAAAGAAACACCACAAAAATCAAATAAAAACAACAAAAATTAAAAATACAAAAATACAGTGTATATACCATGTATATAAATGTATCTAACTATTTAACCTATGAATATAAATAATTAAAATAAAATAAAAATACCATTTTGTTCTTTATTTTATGATATAAATAAATAAAATATAAAATGGGCATAAAAATACATAAAAATAACAAATAAAAAAAATCAAAAATTAAAATCTATATAGTGTACATATACCTATATATATAGCTACCCTATTTTTATTTCCAAAAATTAATTAAAAAGCACCAAAAAATAGAAAAAAATAAAAGAAAAATATTTCATGTTTTGAGTTTTTCTTAATTCGGCCTTTTTCTACCTTAAATTAAATAAACAAAAAAATAAAAACGTGGCAGCCCCTGATTGGTCCACGGGGGATTGTTGACCCCGGTCAACTCCCCCGCGGACTCCTTCCTTTTCTGGAAGATGTGTGCCGCCCCGCCTTCGCCGATTTTTCCACGCATCTCCAGCCTGTCTCCCACGCAAACCCCGTGCCCGGATTCTTCGCCGATCATCCGTCTTCCCCGCCAGATCTTTCGCCATGAAATCCACGCCTTCCATCGCTGCATCCACTCAACCCTAATCGGCCCTGTCTCCATATATATCCCGACCTCCGCCGCCTCCGCGCCTGATCTTTGGTTCCCTACCTTCACTCCCGTGACCTCCATCGTAACCACCGAGGTGACAGCTCGCGTTGGCCCTTGTTGCAGCGAGGAGTAGGTGGCCGGCCATTGATCCGGCAGCTTCGCGCCGCCGTTGCTCCGCCACTCGACCGGAGCTCGAGCCTCAGGCCTTGACGCCCTTCGAGGCTACGACCAGGAGTTAGCCACACTCCAGCACAGTCTTCCGCTTCGCCCAGGTAATCTTTTCGCCCTTCCATTTCGCCTAATTTTGGATTTCGCCCAAATCGACCGTCCGACGTGCTTCCCTGATCCCGGCCATATCGTCCATCATCTCGGTCATCGGAGCACACGCTCACCTTCGCCGATTCCTCGCGCACGTTCTACGCCCACTCGTTCAACCCAGCTCACCCCGGAGCTGGGAGTCGAGCTCCCCATCCCCAGCTCGCCGGAGCTCATTCGCACCGACCCACCAGCCACCTTCACCCCGCTTCTTTGGGTCGAGGCACTTTGCCCTCGACCCGCGAAGCTCTTGGTTCATTTTGCAGGTCCAAAGGGAGTCATCTGAGACCCCCACACGTTCAGACCAGGAGCTCTTCGCCGACGACCTCGCCGGAGCCCCTCCCGGGCTCGGGAGGACCATCGGACAGTACCAGCAGCTGCGGGACGCCGTCGCCTATCTTCCCCGATCATCAGGAGCAGCTGAGGAGGACTGCAGCTCACGCACGAGGCCGGCGAAGCTCGCCGGTGGAGTGTTCTTCCATCATCCTCCAGCACCGTCCGATCAGCCCCCGCTCCCAGTTTGCATCGTCACCGTCCGTTCTTCGAGGAGCAACATCCGTCGATCATCGCTAGGGGCTGATCAGGACCGTTCGAGCAGCGGAGAGAGACACCTGAGGCCATACCCGTTCGATCTTCCACGTGTCCTCTCCAGCACCGTCGATTCGGCTCAAGAGACACCGAAGAAGAGCGCCCGCCGTCCCGAGCCGTTGGATCTTCCACGTGGCGCCTATCGAGCCGTCGATCATAATAAAAGGGGTAAATTCATCTTAGGCCCCTCTGTTTGTTTTATTTCATTTTAGTCCTGTAATTTTTAAATTAAGTTGTTTATTTTCTGGGATATTTGCATTAAGGACCTCGTACTTACTTTATTTGCATTTATACCCCTGTCTACGTGGACCACGTGCTTCGTCACGTGAATTTTATTGGGTTATTTGCAATATAAACCCTGTAGTTCTGGATGTTATGGTTGAATAAAAAGCTTTCTTTATTTGCATTTATGCCCCTGTGCGTGATTTAATTCCCCATGTGCGATATTTTTTTGGGTTATTTGCAGATAAGCCCCTGGACTTTTGGTACTTGTTACCAATAAGCCCTCGGAACTTATTTTTTCTTACATTTGGGTCCCTGAGTGCCCCAGGCACGTGCTTGGCACGTGTTTTGCTGGGTATTTTGCACCAGACCCCCCAGAACTTTGGGTATTTGCACTTTGGTCCCTGTGCACAGTGCCCCTCCTTTATCTTTGAATAAAATATCAAACCATCTCCAAATCCAACGAAAATTTGACACATGGCTCCTGCCATGGTGTAGGATTTTTGTAGATTTTTGAGGACATTTTTGATTTCATTTGCTATTTTTAAAAATTCAAAAACCCTTATTTTTGCTACTGTTTAGAGTCATAAACCCCAAAAAAATATCAAAACACTTTTAAAAATTCTAAAAAATTAGATACTGTTGTTTGCTTGCTGTTTGATTTTCTAGCCAAGTTTGGCTATTTTCCATTGAGTAAAAACCCTAAAAATTGAAAAACCCTCAAAAACTCATAAAAATTATAATAATTAAATAAAAAATCCAAAAACAATAATTAGGGTGCCTAAATTTTCCTTAGTCTATCTAGTATACAGGAAAATTACCTTCAGGGCCTTTTAAGATCCTTAAATATTTTATTTTTGGGTCTTAAGCCTTGCTGGACAGTACCTTCCCCTCTTTGCATTGTGTGATTTTTAGAAAATAATTTACCCGTCATAAAAACCCCAAAAATTCACCAAAAACACTTAAAAACCCAAAAAGCATAAAAACAATTTTTCTTGATTTTTTGCTTGATTTTTGGTGTGTTAAATAAATTGCTCAAGTGTGCTTGTTTATACTTTCTTTATTTTCCTTCACATATTAAAAATTCTAAAAAATTATAAAAAATAAAAAACCACTAAAAATTAGCTTCTCTGAAATTTGACTACTTAGTTTTTCAATCGTGCTCCTTGTGTTCGACCCTAGATCGCTATACCAGGTAAAAAGAATAGCGAAGACCGCCTACATTGAATTTCTTGATTTTCTGAGTGGTTTTTATCAATTTTTCTCGTTGACCGAATTGATCGATTAAGGACAACGACATTGTGATTTATTTTCCACCTTAGTCGCATCGATTTTCGTGTCATCAACAGGCTGGAGGCGCGTGGAGAAAATGGCGAAGGCGGGGCGGCGCGGGTTTTCTCAAAAAGGAAAGAGTCCGCGGGGGAGTTGACCGGGGTCAACAATCCCCCGTGGACCAATCAGGAGCTGCCACGTATTTGATTTTTTTGTTTATTTATTTTAAGGTAGAAAATGGCCGAATTAAGGAAAACTTAAAACATGAAATATTTTTCTTTTATTTTTTTCTATTTTTTGGTGATTTTTAATTAATTTTTGGAAATAAAAATGAGGTATTTACATTATATAGGTATATGTACAATATGGAGGCTTTTGATTTTTGATTTTTAATGATTATTTTTATACAATTTTTATTCCCCTTTTATATTTTATTTATTTATAGAATAAAATGAGGAATAAAAGGATATTTTTATTTTATTTTTATTTTATATACATAGGTGAAATAAATAGATATATACATTTATACACATGGTATATATATATACAATGTATTTTTGTATTTTCAATTTTGTAATTTTTATTTGATTTTTGTTTTGTTTCTTTTTATTTATTATATTTACAATATGTCACATAGATTATTTACAAAGAGTTTAGAAAATGATTTTATTTATTTATAAGGTTAAATAAATAAGGGAGCATGGTTTATGTACATGGTGAAAGGGCATTTTTGAATTTTTGATTTTTAAATTTTTATTTTGTTTTTAATATTTTCTAAATATATACAAAATATGTACAAGCATATTTTTGGGTGAGGAAAATATAATTTTATTTATTTACAAAAATCTATACACATGAGCTCCTATCTCCCTCTACTTTGGCTTTTATGCGGTCAGGCCCATGCTGAGCCCTCCCTTGGGTTAGGTTGCTCAATATTTATTCTAAATATTTCCCTCTTTTTCTTTTTACTCTTTATTCTTTTATTTTTGCACAAAAACATGCTAATTACAGGTTTTTACACAATGCATGCTTTTGGTAATTATTTGTATTTACACATATCTACATGTATTTGCAAAGGTTTTTGTAGCTAAAATAGAAGAATAAAGAGTGATGAATGGGTATTCATCACCCCCCCTATACTTAACTTTGCTAGTCCCTTAGCAAACACTTATTTGAAAAAGAAGTGAAAAGAAAAAGAAAAAGAAAAAGAAAAAGAGGATGTACATGGATCAAGGTTGAATTATTAAACTTTCCTTCATTAAATTGAAATATGGAGCTTGATCAGATCTTTGGATTATTAATGTGTCAGAACCTTATTTGGACTTAAGCTTAAAACTCAACAGCCTCTAAGTTCCACCAATCTATGGGCAAGACTCCTCAATAAACCAGATCAGAACAAGTCTACATACACAAACTCTAATGACCATGAATTTTTCCATGCGGTGTAAGTGATATGTGGCTCCCCACCTCAGAAGTAATAAAGAAACAACCTCCCTCAACCTGGTAACTCTAATGCCTCGGTCTAGCAACTCTTTCCTCGAGAAGCGGGGTATTCCCTTCTAAGTTCAAGTGCAACCGGCTCAAGAAGAGGGGGTAGAAGTATAGAGTTTTGGAAGCTTAGCCAGTGTAGCTAAGTCTCCCGCTGCAAGCTTCATGAGATGTAACATTGATACCATAAGCTTTTGCTTTATTTGACTATGTACACTCCGGTGGGGTTATTAAATTTTCAATCCGACCCACCACTTTTTTGGAGTTCTTTTTTGCATTTTTGCATTTTTTTTCAAGGATTTCTGTACAACATATCTACATGGTGCAGCATATAAGAAATTTCCCCTTGAGCCAGTAGACTATCCCTCTTTTGAAGCTTTATTGCAACCCACAGCTTCTCTCTTTAGCCTTCATCACCACTAGACCAAGTTGAGGCGCACTTCCTTCACTAGAAGAAGAAGAGAGGTTCCGCCTAGAAGTACTACCCTCATATGCTACCCCAAGCCAAAGGAAACTGCCTCCTCACCACATCATCCGTGGAGAGCCATGTGTAAAGTGCAGGTGCAAGTCAAGCCATTGTCTTTAAGAGTCATGCGTGTGTTGTTAAATGTTCTACTTAAGCTCATCAAGATGACATATGCTCATAGCCTAGTGGACTCAAAGAATTAAGTCCTTATGGACCTGAAAAGCCTTAAACCTAAATCCTATAAGGTTCCTCTTAAAGTTAAGTGGATTAAGATCTTATTCAAGCTCCATTTCTCAATTTAATTCCAGGCTTAGTTTAAATGTCAACTCTCATCCAGGAAAAACTATATATGTACACAAGATGCTATTTACAAATATTTTACAATCATGCAAAATTTTTGAAAAATGTTTTGAAATCATGGATGAATGATGCATGAGATGCAAGTTTTGCAAAAAGATATTTACAAACATTTACACAAGATTTTTGCAAACTTTTGATTTTCAAAACATTTTGGAAAAATTTTGTACTATATACATAATTTTGATACAAAAATATTTACACAAGCTTTACAAAAGATTTTTGAAATCATTTTTACAAAAATACTTTGTACACTAGCTATGTATGTGCAAGATAAAAGAGGTTTATGTACATGAAAAATTTTTAAATTCTTGTGAATTTTAGCCATTTTATTTATTAACACACTCACACAAAGTACGAGTTATGGCTAAAGTATATATGAAATATATACACACCCCCCCTATACTTAGCTCGAACGATGTCCTCAGAGTGATCGAGAGCGATGAAGAAGACATAACTCGTGCTTAGTAAAAGGGAAGTGAAAAGGAATGGCTAGGTACAGAAACGAATAAATGAATAGAATGAGAGGGACTCGGTGGTTTCCCCCTATACTTAGGATTAACTAATCCTAAGTATAGCAAGCTGTACATGAAGGGAAAGCCGAGTGAAGAAGATACAGAATCTGCCCCCTATACTTAGGGTAAAATATCCCTAAGTATAGGCAGCAAAAACAGGAGCAGAAAGAATGAAAAGAATACTCGCAGGTCCGACATTCCCCCCTATACTTAGGGTAAAGTACACCCTAAGTATAGCATAATCACAGGATGAGAAAAGGGATGTGGGACTAAAGAATAGAATGATATGGACAACTGGATCTATTCAGGCGGAGGAGCAGTGAAAATCAGGCGTGAGATGCAAAAGATGTGAGTCAAGAGACCACATCTCACGCAAAATGAATCGGGGCAACAATAACGTCCCGCGGCTCATGATCTAGAAATGGCTTGAGCCGCTGGCCGTTCACTCGAAAGGTACTCTCAGAAGATAACTCAGATATATCAATGCTACCGTTATCGTGTACCTTCCTGACCAAGTAAGGTCCCTTCCATTTGCTCTGTAGCTTCCCTGGAAATAATCGTAGCCTTGCATCAAACAACCATACTTTCTGTCCAATCTCAAAATGCTTGTGGCTGATATGAGAATCATGCCACTCCTTCACTTTTTCCTTATAATGTAGGCTGCTTGAGAAAGCTGCATCTCTAAGCTCCTCCAGGGCAGCCAACTCTGCCCTCCTCTGGTCTCCTATACCATCTGGATCCATAAGAATATCTGTAACTGCCCAAAGTGACTTGTGCCTCAGCTCAACAGGTAGATGGCATGGCTTTCCATAAACGAGACGAAAGGGAGATGTGCCCAATGGAGTCTTGAAAGATGTCCGATATGCCCACAAGACCGAGTCCAAAAGCTGTGACCAATTCTTTCGGTCAGGGCGGACGACTTTCTGCAAAATATTCTTGATCTCCCTATTCGACACCTCAGCTAGACCATTCGTCTGTGGATGGTATGGCGTGGCTACTCGATGGTCTATACTGAACTCACTGGCAAGTGCCTTTACCTGGTCGTTGACGAAATGAGACCCCCCATCAGAAATCAGAACTCGTGGAACCCCGAACCGCATGATGATGTGCTTCCTCAAAAATCTGCAAACTGTCCTTGCATCAGCGGCTCGGGCGGGGATAGCCTCAACCCAACGACTAACATAATCTACGGCCAACAGAATGTACTCAAATCCCTGACTCTTAGGGAATGGACCCATGAAATCGATGCCCCATGCGTCAAAGACCTCACAGAAGTGAATGGGCTGCATCGGCATCATATCACGCTGTCCACAAGTGCCCATCCTCTGACAGTCAGTACACCTCTTCACGAACTCATCAGAGTCCTTGAAGAGGGTAGGCCACCACAAGCCGGATTGGAGCACTTTCTGTGCCGTTCTCCTCCCAGAATGATGTCCTCCTGCCTCAAGCTTGTGGCAGTAAGTGAGGACACTATGATGCTCCTCCTGAGGAATACACCGACGCCAGACGCTATCCCCTCCTTCGTGGTAAAGGATGGGATCCTCCCAGTGGTAGGACTTGGCCTTCGCAAGGAAGGTCTCACGCCTCTGCCTGGGCCAATCTTGTGGGACTTTCCCAGCAACGAGAAAGTTCACAATATCGGCATACCACGGGAGTGAGGTGATAGCAAGGATCGCCTCATCTGGGAAGGTATCTCGAATAGGATCAATCTGCTCAGAATCCTCAGGCTGCTCTAGTCGGGAAAGATGATCCGCCACCACATTCTTGACTCCAGGCTTATCCTTGATCTCAATGTCGAACTCCTGGAGTAGAAGGATCCATCTAGTAAGTCTGGCCTTGGCATCCTTCTTTGACATGAGGTACCTGATGGCGGTGTGGTCAGTATACAAAGTCACTCTAGATCCAATGATATACGATATGAACTTATCTAGGGCGAACACTACTGCTAGCATCTCCTTCTCTGTGACCGTATAATTCCGCTGGGCGGAATCCAATGTGCGGCTAGCATAGTGTATGGCAAACGGAACTCCGTCCCTCCTCTGTCCTAGCACGGCCCCTACGGCAAAATCAGAGGCGTCCGTCATGATCTCGAATGGGAGAGACCAATCGGGTGGCTGAAGGACAGGAGCCTCAATAACACACTGCTGGAGAGTCTCAAAGGACGAAAGACACTTGTCATCGATAAGGAACTCGGTGTCTTTCGTCAAGAGGTCAGTCAACGGTCGGGCAATCTTGCTGAAATCATGAATGAATCTCCTATAAAAACCAACGTGCCCCAGAAATGACCGTAGCTGCTTCAAATTGGACGGCGGTGCGAGTTTTCTAATGACGTCAACCTTGGCCGGATCAACCTCCATGCCTCTGTTGGAGATGATGTGGCCAAGCACCGTCCCTTGAGTCACCATGAAGTGACTCTTCTCCCAAGACAGAACCAAGCGGGTAGCAATACATCGCTGGAGCACTCGGTCTAGGCAGTCAAGACAAGAATCGAATCCGTCGCCGTAAACCGAGAAGTCGTCCATGAAGACCTCCAAACACTCCCCTACCATGTCTGAAAAGATCGACAGCATGCATCTCTGAAAAGTCGCAGGGGCGTTGCATAGCCCAAATGGCATGCGTCGAAAGGTGTATGTACCGAAGGGACAGGTAAAGGTGGTCTTCTCCTGATCCTCAGGAGCGATGGCCACCTGATTGTAGCCCGAGTACCCATCCAGGAAGCAGTAATGGCTCTTCCCTGCCAGTCTCTCTATGATCTGATCAATAAAAGGCAGGGGGAAATGGTCCTTCTTGGTGGCCTGGTTGAGTCTCCTGTAGTCAACGCAGACCCGCCAAGAGGTGGGTACTCGTGTAGCAATCTCCTCTCCCGACTCACTGATCACAGTCGTGATGCCCGTCTTCTTGGGCACCACATGCAAGGGGCTAACCCACTTGGAGTCGGAAATGGGATAAATAAAATCTGCACTCCACCATTTTGATATTTCCTTCATGACAACCTCTCGTAGGTTGGGGTTCAGTCGCCGCTGGAACTCACGCGACGGCTTTGCCCCTTCCTCGAGATAGATATGGTGGGAGCACAACGAGGGACTAATCCCATGGAGATCTGCTACGCTCCATCCAATTGCCTTGCGGTTCTTTTCAAGAACCTCCATCAGACGGGATTCTTGTTCTCCAGTCAGATCGGCAGAGATGATGACTGGGTACATCTAGACTCTCCCGCAAGGAATCGATACTTCAGCGAAGTAGGGAGCGGCTTTAGCTCTGGACAGCTGGGTGCTGGCAAATCTGGCTTCTGAAGAAGATGTGTGTATGCTGACAATTCTGCCAGATCTGCCTGGGAAAATGATACAGAACTCTCACAAGCTGGATCTGGAGAAGGCGGGTCCTCTGCATTGTCTCTGATCTGCTCTACCTCTACCTCCTCCTCATCTATAGGCTCAGGTGGATCCAGGTCTGGCATCTGATCATCACAATCTGCCCAATCAGATTCTGAATCCGAGGGATCTGTATCAACTGCGGTGGCATCAGTACCACCGTAGAGCAGGGTGGCCTTAGTACCACCATCACTGAAAATCATGTCGCGATCAAGGTCCGACTCTGCTGACTCAATAGTATCCTGGACCAGGGCTGTGCTCTCCAGACTATCCTCTGCTATCATCTCTGCATCAGTTGTATCTGAATATGAGAGGATGGTCTGTGCTGCAGGATCTGCCCAAGCTGCCTCATCATCTGTGATCACAAAATCACAGTCCTGGTGTATATCTGGCTCTGTATCTGTCAGCTGTTCTGAATCTGTACTGCCCTCTGAGCGGGATCTATCTCTGGCTCTGTGGTCCTTAACCGTCTCTATTTGTATACTCTCGCCCTGGACGCGAAAGAATACCTTCCCACTGTCATGGTCAGTCACCGCCTTGGCTGTGGCCAAGAACGGACGACCGAGGATGATGGGGGAATCGGTCAACGAGTCAGGGGTCTCCATGTCCAGTACTACGAAGTCCACGGGGAATTGCAAACCCTGAATCGTGACGACAACATCTCGCAACAACCCCTTTGGCCTCTTGACAGACCGATCAGCAAACTGAAGGTATGTCCTGCTCTGTCGAAGAGTGCCCAACTCTAAGTGGTCGAGAAGGGCTGCCGGAAGAAGGTTGATCGACGATCCGCTATCTAATAGAGTACGGTCGAACCTCCGCTCACTAATATGACATCTGACAGACGGGGCTCCTAAATCTGGCCTCTTGGTCGGCAGATGGTTCTGGATCGCGTAACACGTGGCTTTTGTCAACACATGAATCTCTGCGGTGTTGTTCCTCTTCTTCCTCCTGACTGTGGTCTTGTCTCTCAAGGATCGCTGAAGAAGAGGGATGTGCTGCAAAGCCTCATGGAGGGTCAGCTGGATGTGAAATCGGTCTATCATGCTCTGGCTGAACTCCTCCTGCTCACTTTTTTTTGGATCTTTTTCTCTTTTCTTCCCCTTCCCCAACTCAAGGGCTCTAGGAAAGGGGATCACAGGGTCCTTCTCAGATGAAGGACTAGGAATAGGCCTAGACGGTTCGATGACCGGATCCTCACATACATCATTCACCACAGTGGGATCAGAAGAAACTAAACCTTTTCCTTTATTCCAAATAGAGTTCTGAGATACATCCATACGAGGAAAGACAACATCTCTATCAGAATGAATATTGGTGGCCTTAGTACCACCTCTAGCTGGCTCTACAACTAGACGTCTTGCGGCCTCAATACCGCGAGCTGGCTCGGCTCTGCTGGTGGCGTCCGTACCACCTCCTCGATATGGTGAAGCGGCGGCCTCAGTACCGCCGGTGGAATCAGCATCTCGGGTGGCATCAGTACCACCGTCATCATCATGTGCGGCTTCAGTACCGCTCTCCTCTTCCTCATCTGGCGCTATAGATGTATCCTCGCGTTGTCGCTCAGATGAGGCGCCGCCTGCTGGTCTTCTACCGCTCCTAAGTGTAACAAAATCAGCATCAAATAGATCCGACGACATATCATCAAATGAGTCACTAGGAGTGGTAGGCTCAGTGTGAACTACCTGCTCAGACTTCCTCTTCAAACTATTCGGATTAGGCTCGATCTGTGCAGGGATGGCGGCCTTCCCTCTCATCAGGTCCCGCATCTCCTGGCGGAACTCGTCCATCTCCCGTCTAAATGTAGCCTGCTGCTCTGTGAAGATGCGGGCTAGATCATCCAAGGCGGGGCTCTCATGGGAGCCCGACGGGTTGCCTCTCTGGTAATGAGGCTGCTGGACCTGGTGCTGCTGCGGCTGAGAGGGGTAAGAGGAAGGATGCTGCTGCTGGTGAGCCTGCTGCTCACGTCTCCAAGTCTGTCCCTGCTGCTGGTAGGGACGAGGTACGAAGGATGATGGCTGGTGTGGCTGGTATACTGAGGGCTGCTGGTGATCTCTCTGCTGGGAGTACTGCCCTCCCTGACCGGCTGGCTGCTGTTGGGACTGGTTACCCCCATTCCCCTACCTGAATCCGGGATGGTCTCGTCGGATTCCAGGTTGAGGACGGTCATACCAAATCCCGTTGACATCCATCAACGGTTCCTCATCGTAAGGGGCTGGTGGGAGTACTCCCAGAGGCTGATCCGGCTGATATACCACCATCTGTAAGTCTGGAGATGGTGGTGACTGGTAAGAGGGCTGCTGCTGCTGGTACGGCTCCGCCTGTACAAGGTGAACTTGTCTAGGCTGCTGCAAGGAGCTGGAGCGCTGGGACGAGCTGCGGCTGCCGCCGGATTCTCCTCGCGACTGAAGACGGGGCTGAGAAGCCGTCTGTGCCTCCTGAAGACACAAGAGATGGGTCTTCACGTCGCTCAGAGTTTGTGCCATCTGCTCCATCTGAGTTATGCCCTGGCACTGCTTCTTCTCTATTATTTCCATGCGGTCCAACTTCTCGCTGATAATCCCCATGTCCGCAGCGGCCGACTCTGCCTGTGCGGCTGCAACTGCGGACGAACTGGATGGACCTGCATCAACCCGTGCTATCCGCTGGTACTGCACGGGTCCTGGCGGCTGCTGAGATCTCTGTGTGTACAACCGAGTCTGGGACATCACCATGTATTTTTCGGCCATCTCCTCGTAGATGGCCCAGACTTGGTTGTGGTCCTTGGCAAAGTAGGACCCGCCGCAAGAAGCATTCACCAGACCCTGAAGCTCTGGCGTCATCCCACTAAAGAAGCTCTGAACTAGGTTCGGCTTGGAAATGTCGTGGTGTGGGCATCTATCCAGAAGCTCTCTGAACCTCTCCCATGCCTCGTGAAACTGCTCGTTAGGGAGCATGGAGAAGTTGTTGATCAGGGCCCTCGCTGCATTCGTCCGCCCGAGTGGATAGTACTTGTTCAAGTACTCGATGCGGAGCTGCTCCCAGGTGTATACAAACTTCCCTAAATGCTTCAGCCAGGCGGCTGCTCTATCTGCCAGTGAAAAAGGGAAGGCCATCATCCGAATCGTATCCTGGTCCACATGACGGTCGTGGACAGTGCTGCAGATCATCAAAAACTCCTGGAGATGGAGGTGGGGCTCCTCGGTGGCGAGTCCGTGAAAATGAGGAAGCATCTGCAGGGTGTTCGGAGGGAACTTGAAATCCCCCACGATAGCAGGTACCACCACCCAATGATGCATCAGTGTAGATCCAGGATTGTGTAACTCTCGCATTGGTCTCGGTGGTCCTGCTGCGGCGGCGGCTGCCGCTGTGGCAGCCGCTGCTGCGGCTGCTGCGGCTGCTGCCTCTGCATCAGCATCAGGAATGTCCTCAGGCTCGCTCTGATCTCTCTCTTCTCTGAGTCGCTCCAACTCCCTTCTCATCTCAATCATGAAAGCTCCCTGATCGCGTAGCTGCTTCTGTACTGTCTCTAATGATGCGATCAGGGTGGAGTTGATCGCTCCCTGGTCTAGTACAAAATGTTCGGGTTAGCGATCATCTGAACTGCCGGCTCCGGCCATAGTGACGTCTGCAAAATCAGATAAGCCCAACTCAGGTTCTGTCAAATCAATTCGTCTTTCCTCGGGCTCATGTCTCTCAGTAGCAAAAGAAAGGGGATCGGGGGAGAATAGGGTGGAATTGTACTCGGGCCCGGAGAGCTGGTCTCGACTCTCACAGGTCAACCTAGATGGTGAAGTAGACGTGCCTGAAAGCGGTGCAGCCAGAGGCTGCCTAAGAGATCGTCTACCCATCATCTTGATCTGGCGAGTAGGGCGGATGGGATCTGGAGAAAATATGATCGCACAGCAAACCCCCGGTTCACCAACGCAACACAATCTGAAGACCGTGAAAGCTCGGTCAATTTATCTTGTCAATTTTATTGGGTGAACACACAAAATATCAGAGCGCTTACGTGACCTGTTAGGATACCCGATGCTACTCCTCCCGACTGGCCCGCACGGAAGAGTCGGTAGTCAGCTAGAAATAGCACCAGAGGGTTCTACCTAGGGTGCGGGTCACTCTCTCGCGCATCCAAACCATACAAGGAGGGGGTTGCTCTCCCCAAGACAAATTTTTAATGTGAGTGTCTTTTAGGGTCAATAGTGTTATCCAGTCCCAAATTTTTTTGTTTTTTCTTTTTTAATTTTTTTTTTCAAAATAAATACAAGCGGCCTAACGAATTTTCTGATTCTCCTGATGATTAAGCCAAAAACAGAGGGAGAAGACGAAAAAGCCGATGCGCGAAGAAATCAATGATGCATGCAGAGAAAGAAATGCGTACCTTGTCTCCAGCACTCTACATGCAAGTGATCCGCGCAGAATTTAAAGACAGAATTAAACTACCTAAATGGTGCAGCGAGGAAAAACCGAGTCCTAGATGAGCAATTCCTAGCGCAGAACCGTCTAACTCAGTCACTCGCCCTTGATCCAAAGAGTCCGGTCTTGGCCCACCCCTCCTCTTCTCGACAGGTCGAGTTCAGGAGTAGCGCTTCCGGGGCAGGCTCGCGGCGCGTAGGCTCTCAGGAAAGTGACCAAGTTATTTTTATTATTTATTATTAGTAGGTCCAATTAACGATCTATAGGAACAGATAAGCAATTAAGTGTGGGGACCCTACTAATTACGGCACAAGCAAGAGAAATTCCTAAATCTAGGGGCTCGAGAAAAACCGCGTAAACACCGGAAAAGGCAGCTAGCTATCAAAACCGCAGAAAAAGCCGCGAAAATCCAAATGGGTCCCCCGAGCACACCGGTACTCGGCGAAACAGACCCGCTAAGTTACAAGTGTCCACAAATGTCCAAGTTCTAAATTATTACAAAAATATTGTTCTCCCTCAAAATAAAATTCTTCTTCTTCCTCTCCCTGCTCTTCTTCCCATGCGGGTCCTCAAAAATAAACTCCAAGTTGTCCACGCAGTACCTCGCACAAAAATCAAAGAGAGAGAGTGTCAGAAAACAATGACAATATAGAGAGACAATATGGAAAAATGACTACAAAGCCGTGCTCCCCGGCAACGGCGCCATTCTGATAACCTACCGACTGACTAAGGTAAAGGTAAAGAAATGGTCGTTGCGACCTTAATCAATCAGACTAGGTATATCAAGAAAAATCAACCACTCAGAACATGTAAAAACTAATCGAGCACAAAAGAGAGCGGTCCTGCTATGAGATTAACCTGGTATAGCACCCAGGGTCGAACACAAGGAGCACAGATTGGCCTTGCGGCCTACGATGTAGTCAGAAATCCAAGAGAGTATTTTTTAGTGTTTTTAAGGGTTTTTATATTTTTTTAGGATTTTTGGAATATAAAGAAAACAAGAAAAGCACACAAACAATTAACTTGAACAATTTATTTAATGCATTAAAAAGCAAGCAAAAATTCAGACAAAAATAGTTTTATGTTTTTTAGGTTTTTTTAATGTTTTTGGTGAATTTTTGAGATTTTTCTGATATTTATTCTAATTGCTAAAAATCAAACAGTGAGAAAAAGACAAGGTACTGTCCGGCCAGGCCCAAAACCTAGAGATAAAATATCTAAGGATCTCAAAGGGACCTGGAGGTAATTTTCCTGTATACTAGAGAAAACAAGGAAAATTTGAGCACCAAAATTATTGTTTTTGGGTTTTTAAATTATTTATTATGATTTTTATGAGTTTTGAGGTGTTTTTAGATTTTTAGGGTTTTTACTCAATGAAAAATAGCCAAAATTGGCTAGAAAATCAAGGAACACAAAATAAACAGTAACTAATTTTTATGGAATTTTTAAAAGGGTTTTGATATTTTTTTGGGGTTTTTGACTCTAGACAGTAGCAAAAATAAGGGTTTTTGAATGTTTAAAAATAGCAAATGAAATAAAAAATGTCCTCAAAAATCTACAAAAATCCTACACCATGGCAGGAGCCATGTGTCAAATTTTCGTTGGATTTGGAGGTGGTTTGATATTTTATTCAAAAATCAAAAGGGGGCACTGTGCACAGGGACTAAAGTGCAAATACCCAAAGTTCTGGGGGGTCTGGTGCAAAATACCCAGCAAAACACGTGCCAAGCACGTGCCTGGGGCACTCAGGGACCCAAATGTAAGAAAAAATAAGTTCCGAGGGCTTATTGGTAACAAGTACCAAAAGTCCAGGGGCTTATCTGCAAATAACCCAAAAAATATCGCACATGGGGGATTAAATCACGCACAAGGGCATAAATGCAAATAAAGAAAACTTTTTATCCAATCCGTAACATCCAGAACTACAGGGTTTATATTGCAAATAACCCAATAAAGTTCACGTGACGAAGCACGTGGTCCACGTAGACAGGGGTATAAGTGCAAATAAAGTAAGTACGAGGTCCTTAATGCAAATATCCCAGAAAATAAACAACTTAATTTAAAAATTACAGGACTAAAATGAAATAAAACAAACAAAGGGGCCTAAGATGAATTTACCCCTTTTATTATTATCGACGGCCTGATGTGCGCCACGTGGCTGATCGGACGGTGAAGAACGGGTGCGACTTTAACTCTGGAAAGGCTGGCCTGATCGAACGGTGGAAAGTATTCCACGTGGCAGATCTGACGGTGACGAAGCGTGGTGGAGATACTCTTGGTGAATCGACGGCTGAGAGGAGGACGCGTGGCGAATCTGACGGTTGAGGCTAGCTGGTGCCTCTCTCTCTGCGCGAGCGGTCAAGATCGACCCTCGGGATGATCGGACGGTGGCAGTGCTCCGCAGATGAATGGTTCAGATCAGATATGGAGCGAGGAGGATGATCTGACGGTTCTGGAGAATCCTGGAAGAACTGGTCGCCGGCGAGATTCGCCGGGCTCGTGCGTGCGCTAGGGTCCTCTGGAGAGCCTTCTGGAGGTCGGAGAAGAATCGCGGAAGGCTCCCGCGTCTGCTGGTGGTCTCTGACGAGCACACCGAGCTCCGAGGAGCTCGAGCGAAGGCGGCGGAGCCGGGTCTCCTGGCTGGATGGCGAAGGGTCTCAGATGACCCTTGTCTTGACCTGAAAAGCGAACCAGAAGACTCACGGGTCGAGGGCAAATTGCCTCGACCCGGTTAGGGAGCGTGAAGGTGCATGGTGCGTCGGAATGGAGAGCTCCGGCGAAGGTGGTCGGCGGAGGAGCTCGATTCCCAGATCCTGTGCGATCTGGGTTGAGTGAATGAGTGAAGAAGATGCGGAGAGGTCTGGCGAAGATGATGGTCGGGTCGGAATGGCAGATGGGAGATCGGAGGTGGCTGGCGACGGCGGCGGAGCTACGCTACCAGTAAGCTAAAAATCGAAACCTGCGCTAATCTACGGCCTAAGTGATCTACCTGGGTGGTCGGAGAGACTGGGGAAGAGCAGGGGGTGCTCCTGGTCGTAGCCTCAAGGGTCGTCTCGGCCCGAGGCTCGGTGCTCACGCTGGTGGCGGAGCAACGGCGGCGAAGAACGCCGGATCAGTGGTTTCACCTCCTCGCCTCGCTGCAACAGGGGCGATCGCTTGCTGTCACTCTCGCGGTGCCTCCGGAGTTCACTGGGAAGAAGGGGAAGGTCCAAAGATGAGGCGCGGAGGCGGTGGAGGTGGTTCTATATATAGCGGCAGTCGCGATTAGGGTTGGGAGGCGATGGTTATGGAAGGCGTGGATCTCGCGGCGAAGGATCCGGCGAGGATGTCGGATGATCGGCGAAGGATCCGGGCGCGGGGTTTGCGTGGGCGACAGGCTGGAGGCGCATGGAGAAAATGGCGAAGGCGGGGCGGCGCGGGTTTTCTCAAAAAGGAAAGAGTCCCCGGGGGAGTTGACCGGGGTCAACAATCCCCCGTGGACCAATCAAGAGCTGCCACGTATTTGATTTTTTTGTTTATTTATTTTAAGGTAGAAAATGGCCGAATTAAGGAAAACTTAAAACATGAAATATTTTTCTTTTATTTTTTTTCTATTTTTTGGTGATTTTTAATTAATTTTTGGAAATAAAAATGAGGTATTTACATTATATAGGTATATGTACAATATGGAGGCTTTTGATTTTTGATTTTTAATGATTATTTTTATACAATTTTTATTCCCCTTTTATATTTTATTTATTTATAGAATAAAATGAGGAATAAAAGGATATTTTTATTTTATTTTTATTTTATATACATAGGTGAAATAAATAGATATATACATTTATACACATGGTATATATATATATACAATGTATTTTTGTATTTTCAATTTTGTAATTTTTATTTGATTTTTGTTTTGTTTCTTTTTATTTATTATATTTACAATATGTCACATAGATTATTTACAAAGAGTTTAGAAAATGATTTTATTTATTTATAAGGTTAAATAAATAAGGGAGCATGGTTTATGTACATGGTGAAAGGGCATTTTTGAATTTTTGATTTTTAAATTTTTATTTTGTTTTTAATATTTTCTAAATATATACAAAATATGTACAAGCATATTTTTGGGTGAGGAAAATATAATTTTATTTATTTACGAAAATCTATATACATGAGCTCCTATCTCCCTCTACTTTGGCTTTTATGCGGTCAGGCCCATGCTGAGCCCTCCCTTGGGTTAGGTTGCTCAATATTTATTCTAAATATTTCCCTCTTTTTCTTTTTACTCTTTATTCTTTTATTTTTGCACAAAAACATGCTAATTACAGGTTTTTACACAATGCATGCTTTTGGTAATTATTTGTATTTACACATATCTACATGTATTTGCAAAGGTTTTTGTAGCTAAAATAGAAGAATAAAGAGTGATGAATGGGTATTCATCACATACATACATACATACATACATATATATATATATATATATACTTGTATAGACCTAAAATGGTAACATGTAAATTTATAACTCATAAAATAATTAAAAATCATAATAAAATACTTCATAAAATAAGAAACATTTTTTATTTAATAATAAAAATAATTAATTCATTTTCTATTTTTTTATTGAATTTACAAATAATTTATCAGAGCAGGGGGTGCTCCTGGTCGTAGCCTCAAGGGTCGTCTCGGCCCGAGGCTCGGTGCTCACGCTGGTGGCGGAGCAACGGCGGCGAAGAACGCCGGATCAGTGGTTTCACCTCCTCGCCTCGCTGCAACAGGGGCGATCGCTTGCTGTCACTCTCGCGGTGCCTCCGGAGTTCACTGGGAAGAAGGGGAAGGTCCAAAGATGAGGCGCGGAGGCGGCGGAGGTGGTTCTATATATAGCGGCAGTCGCGATTAGGGTTGGGAGGCGACGGCTATGGAAGGCGTGGATCTCGCGGCGAAGGATCCGGCGAGGATGTCGGATGATCGGCGAAGGATCCGGGCGCGGGGTTTGCGTGGGCGACAGGCTGGAGGCGCGTGGAGAAAATGGTGAAGGCGGGGCGGCGCGGGTTTTCTCAAAAAGGAAAGAGTCCGCGGGGGAGTTGACCGGGGTCAACAATCCCCCGTGGACCAATCAGGAGCTGCCACGTATTTGATTTTTTTGTTTATTTATTTTAAGGTAGAAAATGGCCGAATTAAGGAAAACTTAAAACATGAAATATTTTTCTTTTAATTTTTTCTATTTTTTGGTGATTTTTAATTAATTTTTGGAAATAAAAATGAGGTATTTACATTATATAGGTATATGTACAATATGGAGGCTTTTGATTTTTGATTTTTAATGATTATTTTTATACAATTTTTATTCCCCTTTTATATTTTATTTATTTATAGAATAAAATGAGGAATAAAAGGATATTTTTATTTTATTTTTATTTTATATACATAGGTGAAATAAATAGATATATACATTTATACACATGGTATATATATATACAATGTATTTTTGTATTTTCAATTTTGTAATTTTTTATTTGATTTTTGTTTTGTTTCTTTTTATTTATTATATTTACAATATGTCACATAGATTATTTACAAAGAGTTTAGAAAATGATTTTATTTATTTATAAGGTTAAATAAATAAGGGAGCATGGTTTATGTACATGGTGAAAGGGCATTTTTGAATTTTTGATTTTTAAATTTTATTTTGTTTTTAATATTTTCTAAATATATACAAAATATGTACAAGCATATTTTTGGGTGAGGAAAATATAATTTTATTTATTTACAAAAATCTATACACATGAGCTCCTATCTCCCTCTACTTTGGCTTTTATGCGGTCAGGCCCATGCTGAGCCCTCCCTTGGGTTAGGTTGCTCAATATTTATTCTAAATATTTCCCTCTTTTTCTTTTTACTCTTTATTCTTTTATTTTTGCACAAAAACATGCTAATTACAGGTTTTTACACAATGCATGCTTTTGGTAATTATTTGTATTTACACATATCTACATGTATTTGCAAAGGTTTTTGTAGCTAAAATAGAAGAATAAAGAGTGATGAATGGGTATTCATCACATACATACATACATATATATATATATATATATATATATACTTGTATAGACCTAAAATGGTAACATGTAAATTTATAACTCATAAAAATAATTAAAAATCATAATAAAATACTTCATAAAATAAGAAACATTTTTTATTTAATAATAAAAATAATTAATTCATTTTCTATTTTTTTATTGAATTTACAAATAATTTATCAGAGCAGGGGGTGCTCCTGGTCGTAGCCTCAAGGGTCGTCTCGGCCCGAGGCTCGGTGCTCACGCTGGTGGCGGAGCAACGGCGGCGAAGAACGCCGGATCAGTGGTTTCACCTCCTCGCCTCGCTGCAACAGGGGCGATCGCTTGCTGTCACTCTCACGGTGCCTCCGGAGTTCACTGGGAAGAAGGGGAAGGTCCAAAGATGAGGCGCGGAGGCGGCGGAGGTGGTTCTATATATAGCGGCAGTCGCGATTAGGGTTGGGAGGCGACGGCTATGGAAGGCGTGGATCTCGCGGCGAAGGATCCGGCGAGGATGTCGGATGATCGGCGAAGGATCCGGGCGCGGGGTTTGCGTGGGCGACAGGCTGGAGGCGCGTGGAGAAAATGGCGAAGGCGGGGCGGCGCGGTTTTCTCAAAAAGGAAAGAGTCCGCGGGGGAGTTGACCGGGGTCAACAATCCCCCGTGGACCAATCAGGAGCTGCCACGTATTTGATTTTTTTGTTTATTTATTTTAAGGTAGAAAATGGCCGAATTAAGGAAAACTTAAAACATGAAATATTTTTCTTTTAATTTTTTCTATTTTTTGTTGATTTTTAATTAATTTTTGGAAATAAAAATGAGGTATTTACATTATATAGGTATATGTACAATATGGAGGCTTTTGATTTTTGATTTTTAATGATTATTTTTATACAATTTTTATTCCCCTTTTATATTTTATTTATTTATAGAATAAAATGAGGAATAAAAGGATATTTTTATTTTATTTTTATTTTATATACATAGGTGAAATAAATAGATATATACATTTATACACATGGTATATATATATACAATGTATTTTTGTATTTTCAATTTTGTAATTTTTATTTGATTTTTGTTTTGTTTCTTTTTATTTATTATATTTACAATATGTCACATAGATTATTTACAAAGAGTTTAGAAAATGATTTTATTTATTTATAAGGTTAAATAAATAAGGGAGCATGGTTTATGTACATGGTGAAAGGGCATTTTTGAATTTTTGATTTTTAAATTTTTATTTTGTTTTTAATATTTTCTAAATATATACAAAATATGTACAAGCATATTTTTGGGTGAGGAAAATATAATTTTATTTATTTACAAAAATCTATACACATGAGCTCCTATCTCCCTCTACTTTGGCTTTTATGCGGTCAGGCCCATGCTGAGCCCTCCCTTGGGTTAGGTTGCTCAATATTTATTCTAAATATTTCCCTCTTTTTCTTTTTACTCTTTATTCTTTTATTTTTGCATAAAAACATGCTAATTACAGATTTTTACACAATGCATGCTTTTGGTAATTATTTGTATTTACACATATCTACATGTATTTGCAAAGGTTTTTGTAGCTAAAATAGAAGAATAAAGAGTGATGAATGGGTATTCATCACATACATATATATATATATATACTTGTATAGACCTAAAATGGTAACATGTAAATTTATAACTCATAAAAATAATTAAAAATCATAATAAAATACTTCATAAAATAAGAAACATTTTTTATTTAATAATAAAAATAATTAATTCATTTTCTATTTTTTTATTGAATTTACAAATAATTTATCAGAGCAGGGGGTGCTCCTGGTCGTAGCCTCAAGGGTCGTCTCGGCCCGAGGCTTGGTGCTCACGCTGGTGGCGGAGCAACGGCGGCGAAGAACGCCGGATCAGTGGTTTCACCTCCTCGCCTCGCTGCAACAGGGGCGATCGCTTGCTGTCACTCTCGCGGTGCCTCCGGAGTTCACTGGGAAGAAGGGGAAGGTCCAAAGATGAGGCGCGGAGGCGGCGGAGGTGGTTCTATATATAGCGGCAGTCGCGATTAGGGTTGGGAGGCGACGGCTATGGAAGGCGTGGATCTCGCGGCGAAGGATCCGGCGAGGATGTCGGATGATCGGCGAAGGATCCGGGCGCGGGGTTTGCGTGGGCGACAGGCTGGAGGCGCGTGGAGAAAATGGCGAAGGCGGGGCGGCGCGGGTTTTCTCAAAAAGGAAAGAGTCCGCGGGGGAGTTGACCGGGGTCAACAATCCCCCGTGGACCAATCAGGAGCTGCCACGTATTTGATTTTTTTTGTTTATTTATTTTAAGGTAGAAAATGGCCGAATTAAGGAAAACTTAAAACATGAAATATTTTTCTTTTAATTTTTTCTATTTTTTGGTGATTTTTAATTAATTTTTGGAAATAAAAATGAGGTATTTACATTATATAGGTATATGTACAATATGGAGGCTTTTGATTTTTGATTTTTAATGATTATTTTTATACAATTTTTATTCCCCTTTTATATTTTATTTATTTATAGAATAAAATGAGGAATAAAAGGATATTTTTATTTTATTTTTATTTTATATACATAGGTGAAATAAATAGATATATACATTTATACACATGGTATATATATATACAATGTATTTTTGTATTTTCAATTTTGTAATTTTTATTTGATTTTTGTTTTGTTTCTTTTTATTTATTATATTTACAATATGTCACATAGATTATTTACAAAGAGTTTAGAAAATGATTTTATTTATTTATAAGGTTAAATAAATAAGGGAGCATGGTTTATGTACATGGTGAAAGGGCATTTTTGAATTTTTGATTTTTAAATTTTTATTTTGTTTTTAATATTTTCTAAATATATACAAAATATGTACAAGCATATTTTTGGGTGAGGAAAATATAATTTTATTTATTTACAAAAATCTATACACATGAGCTCCTATCTCCCTCTACTTTGGCTTTTATGCGGTCAGGCCCATGCTGAGCCCTCCCTTGGGTTAGGTTGCTCAATATTTATTCTAAATATTTCCCTCTTTTTCTTTTTACTCTTTATTCTTTTATTTTTGCACAAAAACATGCTAATTACAAGTTTTTACACAATGCATGCTTTTGGTAATTATTTGTATTTACACATATCTACATGTATTTGCAAAGGTTTTTGTAGCTAAAATAGAAGAATAAAGAGTGATGAATGGGTATTCATCACATACATACATATATATATATATACACTTGTATAGACCTAAAATGGTAACATGTAAATTTATAACTCATAAAAATAATTAAAAATCATAATAAAATACTTCATAAAATAAGAAACATTTTTTATTTAATAATAAAAATAATTAATTCATTTTCTATTTTTTTATTGAATTTACAAATAATTTATCAGGGATTTTTCCTGGTTGGTCCACGTGGACCAACCAGGTGCCAGCCCACGTTGACCAGCGGCTCAACTGGTCGTCCTTCCCCCCTGCCATGCGTCAGACCGAGTTTTTTTATCCGATTTGGCGGATTTTTCTAGGTCAAATCTTGCATCCATTCTCGTAGCGACCTGAAGCACTTTTGCTCCTCGATCCTTGCTCTTTCACGCCCTAGGCTTTCCTAGGGCCGAGGAGCGACGATTCAAGCCATCTTTCTCGACCTTTGGAGCACCAGAGCCGCAGAGTCAAACCACATATAATGTACCCCCAACTTTCGAGCCTCCTTTGAACCCCTCTTCCATAGTCTTAGCTCCCTCCTTCATGCCCGCAAGCTCGAGGAAGGTGACAGCTTCCTCTCCAGAGCTTCAGGCCGGTCGAGCAACACCCGAGGCGGCTCCACCACCTCCGCCTTTCGCCGACGTCGAGGTACTCCCTCCCTCTGGTTCCAACCATCGAGGTAGCCACTCTCTTCCTTAATCTTCTTCGCATTTTACTCGTCGTGTCCTTAGGATCATTTCCCCCAAAAAACTTTGCATTTCGACCACTCATTCGCCCACACGTACCCCCTCGCCGGAGTGCACTTCCGGCCACCCTTCATTTCACCGCCATTTCACTTCCGTGGGGTCTAGGCAGTTTGCCATGGACCCTTTCACATCGTTTTGCAGGTCAAAGCCCTTTGACTCGGGCCTGGGGCTAGTTTTGCTCCCTCGCCGCAGATACTCGGAGCCCGAAGCGCCGCCGCCTTCTAGCGAGCGCCTCGGTCGTCGCCAAGGAGTTTTGAAGCTCGCAGGAGCTAGAGGATCGACCACAGGAGGTTGCATGCCACTTTTGAAGCCCAAGGAATGCCGGAGGCCACCGATCGAGGGCGGGGAAGCTCGCCTCGCCGGCGTTGCTTCCCTGTTCTTCGTCCTCGCCTCCTTGCCATTAGATCTCGGCCGCCCTCCAGATTGAACAGGAGCCGTCCGATCTCACCAAGCGTCCACCGTCTGATCACCAGAAGTGATCTAATCGCTTCCGTCCATCATCGAAGCATCATCGGCCGTTCAAAACAACCACGTGTTAAGTGGCTTCTTCTCCGCTATTGGATCGCGCGCAAAGGGGTATTTTGCACTTTCACCCCGCGCAATTTTTGTATTTATTTTTAGTCCATAAAATTTTGTCTGTAGTTTAAATATTTCTGTAGCTTTTGCATCTAGGCCCCCACACTTTATTTATTTGCACTTAGTTCCTATCCACGTCACCTCACGTGCCTGTGCGCATGAGGGGACTGGGTATTTTGCAAGAACCCCCTCACGGGTTTGGTTATTTCGTTTTAATCCAGGAACTGTTGTGTAACGTGTAATATTTTTGGGTTATTTACATGTAAGCCCTTGGGTGTTTTTGATATTGTGTTTAGGTCCTTGCCAAGCGTGTGCCAGTCACGTGTTGGGTTGGGTTATTTGCAGGCATGCCCTAGCGGCTTTTGTTATTGGTATTCGATCCTGGAACTTAACTCAATAGTTATAGATTTTGTGTGAAAATTGCACTGTGGCCCTTGGATGTTTTCTTATTTACATATATGTCCTTGCAAGTAGTGTAGTTTCTTGTTGGTGTCTCTATTTATTTCATGCATCGACAAAACCCTAAAAAACTCTACAAAAATTATTTTAGGCTCCTGTTGCATTGTAGTTTCACGCTATATTTTTATTTTGCATTTTTATTGCATTTTCATATTTATAAAAATTCAAAAACATGCATTTTCAACACTGTATACATTAGGAAATCCGTAAAAATTGGTAAAAGTTTTTGAAAAACTCCAAAAAAATTATATTTGGCGTGTCTTACCAAATTTTAGTGTCAGTCCAAAAATCACTAAAAAAATTCATAGTAAAACGCCTAAAAATTAGAAAACCCCTAAAAACTTCATAAAAATCTAAAAAATTCAAGAAAAATCCTAAAAATGTAAACTCAGTTTCTGTATTTTCTCTGATTTACTCTCTTTGATTTAAAATTAATTTGAGGAATTTTGGACTCTAATTTTTATTTTTAATCCTCTTTTTTAATTTTAGCAAGTAGCTTAGTTCACTGTTTTCTAGTATTTTTGATTTTAAAAATATTAAAAAATTCAGAAAAATCTATTAAAATCACAAAAATCGTATAAAATTATAAAAAGACCAAAAATATTTTATTTTCTGAATTTTGGTTATTTTTCCTTATTTTTATAAGTACTCTATTATTCTATTTTCTTGTATTGTGTATATGTTCTATTTATCAAAAAGACATAAAGAGATAAAATATAAAAAGAAAATACAAAATCAATAAATTAAAAATAAAAATATAAAAATACAAATTAAAAATATAAAAAATTATCAAATTAAAAACCCACAAAAATTTGCTTTCTTGTTGGCACTTGATCACAAATCACATTTTGCGCATTTTTGCTTGATCTATCTTGCTTCCTCCCAGTGTTCGACCTCTACACACTTGCACACTATACACATTTTTGTAGAGTTATAATAAATTTTAACTCCACATATTGCTTTACATTGTTTTATCATTATTGTGGGTTAATTGTTGATTAACCCGGGTTTCGTGAGCGGTCGCCTCATTGACTTTGTCTACTCCTTGTGTGAGACATATTTAGACACTCGCAAATTCCGAGTTATCAAATGGAACCGTTGCCGGGGAGCTACAATGTATAGATCACATATTTGAGGGATTGTGTTTGATTGTCTATATTATTGTTTCACTTGATCTCTCTATTTTTGATATACATTTTTGAGCTATCTAATCACCGTCTCTGTTGACTTTGTGCGAGGTACCGCGGATCGAGGGAGGCACCTTTCTCTAGGAGCCGACGCACCCACGTGAAGCCAGCTTCGGCCTGCTACTTCAGCATCAAGGAGATTTAGACATAGATTATATTTAGTTCATCATTCTTGTAATTTTTATGTGAGAGAGAAACATTAATTTGTAATAATACAGGTACATTTGGATTTGGACACTCGGGCCCAATTTTCAAGTATTTGTACACTTGGGGGCTCACCGCAGTTTTCATCGGTTTTTCACCGCCTGTCATTTTCCGGATTTGTTTTTCTGTCTTTAATTTTGTGGAAGGAGCCCTTAGTTTTTAGGCTTGCTTGATTGTGTAGTCTAAGGCCAAACCCCTAATAACCATTGCATGCACCTATAGACTTGTCGTTTGGACTAAGATTAATTAATTGTTGAACATATAAATTCGAAACCACCGCATCACGAGAGTCTCCGTACAGCGCTGGCAGGACCCATTGTAGTGGGCACCGAGGAGATTCCAAGAACGGACAACTAGGTTTTGCTTTGTGTGTTTAGAATTTGGTTCTTCACGCTAGCAATTGCCTGCTTAGGACGATTTCCGTATGCATATCATCATATATCATAGTTTTACAAATTCCTATTTTGCATCCCGCATGGAGAGAACTGGGAAGCACTGTAAGTCCTCTAATTGAGCATTCACCATTTAGGCACTAAGGTGAGATTTCCATCTTAGTGCCAACTTGCATTGCTTTTACGACTATCTCCCTCTATTTTTGGATCAAATAGGAATCAAAGAAAAATACAAAAAACGTTAGGCACTTGTATTGAATTGACTCAAAGCAAGTGATAACACCAAAAAAATTAAAAAAAGGGACTGCTAAAGAAAACTAGACCTAAATAAAATTGGCTAATTAGACACATTGCTTGGGGTGAGCAAAGCCCTCATTTGTATTCAGGTTGCAAGGGAAGGTCTCCTTCCAAGTGAGAGAGCGGCTTCGTAAGGATTAGAGCCAAAAACCCAGTCTGTGGATGCCTTGTGTATCGTCTGGATTTTCGAAGTATTGGCGCTTCTATCGTACGTAAACGAGTAGGGCTTGGTCACCATTGATGACTCTCTATGGTGTAGAGCATCGACCTTGTACGAAGTATCAAGGATAGGCCACGCCTTCACGGGGGTGTCTGTCTCATCGTCTTGCGTCCGAGTAGGTTCTTGCACGCTCACGGGTGATTCCGTTGCGAGTGAGATCTGAAGTATCGGTTTCGCCTATCGGCTTCCTACCTCTATTTCTTTGGCTGAGTAGGGATCCAGGAAGGGTTACAAGGACCTCAAAAAGTGTAGACTACAGGTTACACAAGAGGAGGACAAGTACGGGATTCTTTTCTGGCAGTACTCTCTCTCCTATAGGCGTAGCGCTTGATAACCACACACCAAGCGACTCAGGTAAAGGTATCTAAAATGGTTGTTGCGACCCAAGTCACCAGATGTGGTCAATCAAGAAAAAGGAGACCACTAATATAAGATGAAATCAAATCAAAATCAATATAGCGGTCTTGCTATTATTTTAACCTGGTATAGCGACCAGGGTCGAACTCAAGGAGCAGTAATGGCCTTGCAGCCTATGAAGTAGTCAAGAAATGATATAAAATACAAGACAAGTGTTTTTGGTGGTTTTCAATTCTTTTTATATATATTTTTTGGATTTTTAATGTATTAAGAAAATGAAGAAAGCAAGAACACAAGGCAATTCAACTATTTATTTAATGCATCAAAAATCAAGCAAAAATTCCAGAAAAAAGGTTTTTGTGTATTTTATGTTTTTTACTGTTTTTAGTGAATTTTTGAGATTTTTTTTCTGATGTTTATTTAAATTTCTAAAAATGAAACAATGACAGAAAAAAGAGGTACTATCCAGCCGAGCTTATGGGACTTAGATAAAATATCTAAAAATCCCTAATAAGCCTGGAGGTAATTTTCCTGTATAGAGAAAAAAACAAGGAAAATTTAGGCACCTTAATTATTGTTTTTGGATTTTTAGATTAATTATTAGAATTTTTATAAGATTTTTGGTGTTTTTAATTTTTAGGAGTTTTATATAATGAAAAATAGCCAAAATTGGCTAGAAAATCAAGCAAACCAAGACAAACAGTAGGTAGTTTTTTGTAATTTTTAGATGAGTTATAATATTTTTTGTGATTTTTCAAATCAGACAGTAAAGAAAATTGATGTTTTTGAATTTTTAAAAATATCAAAACAATACAAAAATGTCTCCAAAAATTCCAAAAAATTTTACACTATGGCAGGAGCCATGTGTCCAATTTTCATTGGATTTGGAATTGATTTGCTATTTTATTCAAAAATAAGAAGTGGGTAATGTGCACAAGGACCTAAGTGCAAATAGCAAGAGTCCTGGGGGGTCCGATGCAAAATACCCAGGAAAACACGCGCGTAGCGCGTGCCTGAGGCACTCAGGGACCTAAATGTAATAAAACTAAGTCCTAGGACTATTTGGTAACAGGTACCAAAAGTCCGAGGGCTAGTCTGCAATTAACCCAATAAAAAGCGCACATGCACTATTAAATGACGCACAGGGGTATAAATGCAATAATCCAAAACTATTCATTCATTCCATAACATCTCAGAACTACAAGGTATAAAATGCAAATAGCCCAGAAAACCACGTGTCGAAGCACGTGCTACACCATACACAGGGGCATAAATGCGAATGAAATAAAGTACAGGGTCCTCAATGCAATTGTACCAAAAACTAAACAACTAGATAACGTATTTACAGGACTAAATGCTAAACAAAAGAAGAGAAAGGGCCTAAGGGTAAATTACCCTTTATTAAGTCGAGCCGATGGATGAGCGCAACGTGGTAGATGAACAGTTAGGATGCGGGTGGCGCTCCAAAGCCGGGCTCCTCGTGCGGATCTGATGGTCGAGGCCTCGCCACGTGCTAGATCTGGCGGTGGAGATGCGTCGTTGCTAAGCCTCGGCCATCGGATGGCTGGGATCAGACCTCCTAAGGATCGTACGGTGACTGCTGCTCCGTGAATGAAGGGCTCAAATCGAATCTGGAGCTGGAGGCTGATCGAACGGCGGACAGGGATGGAGGAGGAACTGGCCTCCGGCGAACTTCGCCGAGGTCGTGACGATGCTGGCCTCCTCCTGGGAACCCTCTGATGATCGGAAAAGGTGCGTGGAAGGCTTCCGCGTCTGCTGGAGGTCTCCGATGACCCAGCCGAGCTCTGGAGAGCTCCGGCAAGGTCGGCGGAGCTGGAGCTACTGGACCGAATGGTCCAAGCCCTCATATGGGCTTGGATGAACCTGCAGAGTAGACCAGAAAGCTCGCGGGTCGAGGACAAACTGCCTCGACCCCATTAGGCGTGGTGAAGGTGGTCGGGGGGTCGATGTGGCCGAGCTCCGGCGGGGGTGTGGACGGAGGAGCTCGAACCCCAGCTCCTGTGCGAGCTGGGTTGAATGGAGGGGTGCAGAACGTGCGCGAGGGAAGGGTGAACGTGGTGATGGATTCCGATGATCGAACGGAGGGGGGATATGGTCGGAATCGGCGAAAATCGACGGCGGTGCGGATTGGGGGAAATCTGAAATTGACGAAAAGGAAAGGGAGAAAGGTCTACCTTGGTGGATGAATGGACTATGGGCGAGCTTGCGAAGCTCTGGGTCCTCGCCTCAAGGAGCGTCGACGTCCGAGGCTCGAGCTCCTGCTCTGGGCGGAGCACGACGGTGGAGACTCGCCGGATCAGTGGTCTGAGCGTCCTCAGCCACGCTGCAACACCTCCGGGGCAAGCTGTCACTCTCGCGATGAAGGTGGAGGTCACTGGAAGGGGGAACGACAAGCCAACGATGGAAGAATAGGGTGGCGGAGCTCGGCTTATGTATGGGTGCAAGTCCGGCTAGGGTTGGTCGGGTAGGGCTGCGTGAAGCGCGGATCCCGATGCGGGGGCTCCGGCGAGGGTGTCGGATATGACGTGATCAAAACGGACCCAGGGTTTAGGCGAGGAGTGATCGAGTTTAGGTGCGAAAAATACGAGAAATCGGGTCGGGCACCCGCTACCCGTGGGAGGTGGTCCTGGGGGGGGGGGAGTTGACCGGGCGGTCAACAATCCCCTGGACCAATAGGAAAATGCCACATGGAAAAGATTTGTAAAATCATTAATAAATAGCAAATGGCCGATTTATTAAAAAGTCAAAACATGAAATATTTTTGTTTTAATTTTTTCTATTTTTTAGTGATTTTTAATTAATTTTTCAATGTAAAAATAAGGTATTTACAATATTGTGCTATACATAGGTATATATACAACATAGGGTTTTTAATTTTGGTTTTTAATTTGTTATTTTTATACAATTTTATTCCCATTTTATATTTTATTTATTTATATCATGAAATTAGGAATAAAAAGATATTTTTGTTTTATTTTTATTATTTTTATACATAGGTGAAATAAATAGATATGTATATATATACATGGTATATTTACAAAGTATTTTTGATTTTTAATTTTGTTCTTTTTATTTTTTTTTTGTTTTAATTTATTTTATTTATTTACACCATAAAGCATAGAATATATACAAGATTTTTGGAAATTAATTTTATTTGTTTATAAGGCTAAATAAATACAAGGTGAATGGACTATACACATGGGGACTATGTACATGAGTGGTGTTTTTGTTTTCTTTTTAATTTTTCTATTTTTATCTTGTTTTTATATTTAAATATATACAAATATTTACAAACCTCTTTTAATCTATTTTTGGGAGGAAAATATTTTTTATTTTATTTACATAAATATCTACACACATGAGTCCCTATCTCCCTCTACTTCGGCTTTTATGCGGTCAGGCCCATGCTGGGCCCTCCCTTGGAATTAGGTCGCTCAATATTTATTCTAAATATTTCCCTATTTTTCTTTTTACTCTTTATTCTTTTATTTTTGCACAAAAACATGCTAATTATTAAACTTTATATAATGCATGCTTTTGATAATTATTTGTATTTACATGAATATACATGCATTTGCAAAGGTTTTCGTAGCTAAAATATAAGAATAAAGAGTGATGAATGGGTATTCATCACCCCCCTATACTTAACTTTTGCTAGTCCCTTAGCAATCACTTATTTGAAAAAGAAGTGAAAAAGAAAGAAAGAAACAGAAAAAGAGGAGAATGTACATGGATCAAGGTTGAATATTAAACTTTCCTTCATTAAATTTATTTATGGAGCTCGATCAGATCTTTGGATTATTAATGTGTCGGAACCTTATTTGGACTTAAGCTTAAAACTCAACAGTCTCTAAGTTCCACCAATCTATGGACAAGACTCCTCAATAATCCAGATCAAAACAAGTCTACATACACAAACTCTAATGACCATGAATCTTTCCATGCTGTGTCAGTGATATGTAGCTCCCCACCTCAGAAGTAACAAAGAAACAACCTCCGCCAACCTGGTAACTCTAATGCCTCGGTCTAGCAACTCTTTCCTCGAGAAGCAGGGTATTCCCTTCTAAGTTCAAGTGCAACCGGCTCAAGAAGAGGGGGAAGAAGTATAGACTTTTGGGAGCTCAGCCAGTGTAGCTAAGTCTCCCGCTGCAAGCTTCATGAGATGTAACATGGATACCATAAGCTTTTGCTTTATTTGACTATATACACTCCAGTGGGGTTATTAAATTTTCAATCCGACCCACTGCTTTTTTGGAGTTCTTTTTGCATTTGCATTTTTTTCAAGTGCCTCTGTACAACATATCTACATGGTGCAACATATATACAAGAAAATTTCCTCTTGAGCCAGTAGACTATCCCTCTTTTGAAGCTTTATTGCAACCCATGGCTTCTGTCTTTAGCCTTCATCACCACTAGATCAAGTTGAGACGCACTTCCTTCACTAGAAGAAGAAGAGAGGTTCCGCCTAGAAGTACTACCCTCATATGCTACCCCAAGCCAAAGGAAACTGCCTCCTCACCACCTCATCCGTGGAGAGCCATGTGTAAAGTGCTGGTGCAAGTCAAGCCATTGTCTCTAAGAGTCATGCGTGTGTTGTTAAGTGTTCTACTTAGGCTCATCAAGATGACATATGCTCATAGCCTAGTGGACTCAAAGAATTAAGTCCTTATGGACCTGAAAAGCCTTAAACCTAAGCCCTATAAGGTTCCTCTTAAAATTAGGTGGATTAAGATCTTAATCAAGCTCCATTTCCCAATTTAATTCCAGGCTTAGTTTAAATGTCAACTATCATCCAAGAAAAACTATATACATATATACACAAAGATGCTATTTACAAATATTTACAATCGTGCAAAATTTTTGAAAAATGTTTTGAAATCATGAATGGATGGATGCATGAAGTGCAAGTTTTGCAAAAGTATTTACAAACATTTACACAAGATTTTTGCAAACTTTTGATTTTCAAAACATTTTGGAAAAATTTTGTACTATATACATAATTTTGATAAGAAAATATTTACACAACTTTTACACAAAAGATTATTGAAAACATTTTTACAAAAATAATTTGTACAGTAGCTATGTATGTGCAATAAAAGAATGATTATTTACAGGATTTTTTTTTTTAATTTTTGTGATTTTTAGCCATTTTATTTATTGACACACTCACACAAAGTACGAGTTATGGCAAAAGTATATATGAAATATATACACACCCCCTATACTTAGCTCGAACGATGTCCTCAGAGTGATCAAGAGCGATGAAGAAGACATAACTCGTGCCTAGTAACATGGAAGTGAAAAGGAATGGCTAGATACAGAGATGAATGAATGAATATAATGAGGATAATTCGGTGGTTTCCCCCTATACTTAGGATTAAATAATCCTAAGTATAGCAAGTTGTACATGAAGGGAAATCCGAGTGAAGAATGAACAGAGTCTGCCCCCCTATACTTAGGGTAAAATATCCCTAAGTATAGGCAGCAAAACAGGGGTAGAACGAATGAAAAGAATACCCGCAGGTCCTACATCCCCCCTATACTTAGGGTAAAGTACACCATAAGTATAGCATAATCATAAGATGAGAAAAGGGATGTGGGACTAAAGAATAGAGTGATATAGACAACTGGATCTATACAAGTCGGAAGAACAGTGATAATCAGGCGTGAGATGCAATAGATGTGAATCAAGAGACCACATCTCACGCAAAGTGAATAGGGGCAACATCAACAACCCACGGCTCATGATCTAGAAATGGCTTGAGCCGCTGGCCGTTCACTCGAAAGGTACTCTCAGAAGACAACTCAGATATATCAATGCTACCGTTGTCATGTACCTTTCTCACAAGATAAGGTCCCTTCCATTTGCTCTGTAGCATCCCTGGAAATAGACAAAGACTAGCATCAAACAACCATACTCTCTGTCCAGGCTCAAAATGCTTGTGGCTGATACGAGAATCATGCCACTCTTTCACTCTCTCCTTATACTGTAGGCTGTTTGAGAAAGTTGTATCTCTAAGCTCCTCCAAGGCTGCTAACTCTGCCCTCCTCTGGTCTGCTACACTATCTGGATCTAAGAGAACATCCATGACTGCCCAAAGTGACTTGTGCCTCAACTCAACAGGTAAATGGCACGGCTTACCATAAACTAGGCGAAAGGGAGATGTGCCCAATGGTGTCTTGAAAGACGTCCTATATGCCCACAAGACCGAGTCCAAAAGCTGTGACCAATTCTTTCGGTCAGGGCGGACGACTTTCTGCAAAATAGTCTTGATCTCCCTGTTCGAGACCTCGGCTAGACCATTCGTCTGTGGATGGTATGAAGTGGCAACTCGATGGTCTATGCCGAATTCACTAGCAAGTTCCTTCACCTGGTCGTTGATGAAATGAGACCCCCCATCAGAAATCAATACTTGAGGTACCCCGAACCGCGTGATGATGTGCTTCCTCAAAAATCTGCAAACTGTCCTGGCATCAGTGGCTCGGGCGGGGATAGCCTCAACCCAACGACTAACATAGTCAACGGCCAACAGAATGTACTCAAATCCCTGACTCTTAGGGAATGGACCCATGAAATCGATGCCCCATGCGTCAAAAACCTCACAGAAGTGAATGGGCTGCATCGGCATCATATCACGCTGTCCACAAGTGCCCATCCTCTGACAGTCAGTACACCTCTTCACGAACTCATCAGAGTCCTTGAAGAGGGTAGGCCACCACAAGCCGGATTGGAGCACTTTCTGTACCGTTCTCCTCTCAGAGTGATGTCCTCCTGCCTCAAGCTTGTGGCAGTAAGTGAGGACGCTATGGTGCTCATCCTGAGGGATGCACCTACGCCAGACACTATCCCCTCCTTCGTGGTAAAGGATGGGATCCTCCCAGTGGTAAGTCTTGGCCTTCGCAAGGAAGGTCTCAAGCCTCTGTCTGGGCCAACCTTGTGGGACTTTCGTAGCAACAAGAAAGTTCACAATATCGACATACCACGGGAGTGAGGCGATAGCAAGGATCGCCTCATCTGGGAAGGTCTCACAAATGGGATCAATCTACTCAGACTCCTCAGGCTGCTCTAAACGGGAGAGATGATCCGCCACCACATTCTTGACTCCAGGCTTATCCTTGATCTCAATGTCGAACTCCTGGAGTAGAAGGATCCATCTAGTCAGTCTGGCCTTGGCATCCTTCTTTGCCATGAGGTATCGGTTGGCGGTATGATCTGTGTACAAAGTCACTCTAGATCCAATGATGTACGATCTGAACTTATCTAGGGCGAACACTACTGCTAGCATCTCCTTCTTTGTGACTGTATAATTCCGCTGGGCGGAATCCAAGTTGCGGCTAGCATAGTGGGTAGCAAATGGGACTCCATCCCTCCTCTGTCCCAGCACAACCCCCACGACAAAATCGGAGGCGTCCGTCATGATCTCGAATGGGAGAGACCAATCTGGTGGCTGGAGGACAGGAGCCTTAACAATACACTGCTTGAGAGTCTCAAACGACGAAAGACACTTGTCATCGACAAGGAACTCGGTGTCTTTCGTCAGCAGGTCAGTCAACGATCGGGCAACCCTACTGAAATCACGGATGAACCGCCGATAGAAACCGACGTGCCCCAGGAAAGACTGTAACTGCCGCAAATTGGACGGTGGTGTGAGTTTTCTAATGACATCAACCTTGGCCGGATCAACCTCCATGCCCCTGTTGGAGATGATGTGGCCAAGCACCGTCCCTTGAGTCACCATAAAGTGACTATTCTCCCAAGAAAGAACCAAGCGGACCTCAATACATCGCTGAAGTACTCGATCTAGGCAGTCAAGACAGGAGTCGAATCCGTCGCCGTAAACCGAGAAATCATCCATGAAGACCTCTAAACACTCCCCTACCATGTCCGAAAAGATCGACAACATGCATCTCTGAAAAGTCGCAGGGGTGTTGCATAGCCCAAATGGCATGCGCCGGAAGGCGTATGTACCGAAGGGACAGGTAAAGGTGGTCTTCTCCTGATCCTCAGGAGCGATGGCCACCTGGTTGTAGCCCGAGTACCCATCCAGAAAACAATAATGGCTCTTCCCTGCCAGTATCTCAATAATCTGATCAATAAAGGGTAGGGGGAAATGATCCTTCTTGGTGGCTTGGTTGAGTCTCCTGTAGTCAACACAAACCCGCCAAGAAGTAGGTACTCGTGTAGCAATCTACTCTCCAGACTCGCTAATCACTGTAGTGATGCCCGTCTTCTTGGGCACCACATGCAAAGGGCTGACCCACTTGGAGTCGGAGATGGGATATATAAAATCGGTGCTCCACCATTTCGAAATTTCCTTCATGACAACCTCTCTCAGATTTGGGTTCAGCCGCCGCTGGAACTCACGCGACGGCTTTGCCTCATCCTCGAGATAGATATGGTGGGAGCACAGGGCCGGACTAATCCCATGGAGATCTGCTACCCTCCATCCTATTGCTTTGCGGTTCTTTTCAAGAACCCCCATCAGACGGGATTCCTGCTCTCCAGTCAAATCGGCTGAGATAATGACTAGGTACATCTCATGCTCACCCGCAAGGAATCTATACTTCAACGACGAAGGAAGTGGCTTCAGCTCTGGACAACTGGGTGCTGGCAAATCTGGCTTCGAAAGAAGACGCGTGTATGCTGCCAAATCTGTCCGGGAGACTGAAAGTGTACTCTCGCAAACTAGATCTGGAGAAGGCTGCTCAACTAAACTGTCTCTGATCTGCTCGGCATCTACCTCCTCCTGTAGGCTCAGTGGAAATCATGTCTGGCATATAATCATCACAATCTGCCCACTCAGACTCTGACTCCGAGGGATCTGCATCACACAAGGTGGCATCAGTACCACCATCGTCACAAAAATCCGTGTCGCGGTCAAGAACCTGCTCTGCTGCCTCTAAAGTATCCTGAACCAGGAATGTGCTCTTCAAGCTCTCCTCTGCTGTTATCTCTGCATCAGCGGTGTCTGAAAATGAGAGGATGGCATGTGCTGCTGGGTCTGCCCAAACTGCCTCATCGTCTGTGATCACAAAGTCACAGTCCTGGTGGATGTCTAGCCCTGCATCGGTCAGCTGCTCTGTATCTGAAGTGGTCTCTGAGCATGATCTCTCTCTGGCTCTGTTGTCCTCGACCATCTCTATTTATACACTTTCACCCTCGACACGAAAGTATACCTTCCCGCTATCATGGTCGGTCACTGCCTTGGTTGTGGCCAAGAACGGGCGACCTAAAATGATGGGGGTATCGGTCACTGAATCAGGGATCTCCATGTCCAACACTACGAAGTCCACGGGGAATTGCAAACCCTGAATAGTGACGACAACGTCTCGCAACAACCCCTTTGGCCTCTTGACAGATCTATCAGCAAACTGAAGGACTGTCCTGCTCTGTCTAAGAGTGCCCAACTCGAAGCGGTCGAGAAGGGCTGTCGGAAGAAGGTTGATAGACGATCCGCTATCTAATAGAGTACGGTCAAACCTCTGCTCACTGATATGACATCTGACATAAGGGGCTCCTAAATCTGGCCTCTTGGCCGGCAGACGGTTCTGGATCGCGAAACACGTGGCTTTCGTCAGCACATGGATCTCAGAGTGGTGGTTCCTCCTCTTCCTCCTGACTGTGGTCCTGTCTCTCAATGAATGCTGAAGAAGGGGAATGTGCTGCAAAGCCTCCTGAAGAGTCAGCTGTATGTGAAAACGATCTATCATCTGCTGGCTGAACTCTTCCTGATCTCTTTCTTTTGGATTTTCTATTTTCTTCCCCTTCCCCATCTGAAGAGCTCTAGGGAAGGGGATCACTGGGTCCTTCTCAGATGAAGGACTAGAAAAGGGTCTAGGCGGTTCGACGACCGGATCCACACATACATCATGCACCACAGTGAGACCAGAAGAAAATAAACCCTTTTCTTTATTCACAGAACTGTTCAGAGATACATCAAGTGAAGGAAAAACAACAGATCTCTCTACATGAACTCTGGTGGCCTCAGTATCACAATTGGCTGGCTCAGTTGGAAGACTCGTGGCCTCAGTACCGCGCTCTGGCTCGGCATCAGGAGTGGCCTCAGTACCACCTCCTCGAACTGGTGAAACGGCGGCCTCAGTACCGCCGGTGGAATCAGCATCCTTGGTGGCATCAGTACCACCGTCATCATCCTCCTCGTCAGGCGCTCTAGGTGGATCCTCATGGTGTAGCTCAGACGAGGCACCGCCTGCTGGCATCCTACTGCTCCTAAGTGTGACAAAATCAGTATCAAACAGATATCCAGTCATATCACCAAATGCATCACTAGGAGTGGTATACTCAGTACAAACTACCTGCTCAGATTTCCACTTCAGGTTGTTGGGGTTCGGCTCGATCTGGGCAGGGATGGCGGCCTTCCCTCTCACGATGTCCCGCATCTCCTGGTGGAACTCATCCATCTCCCGTCTGAAAGTAGCCTGCTGATCCGTGAGGAGGCGGGCTATGTCATCCAAAACAGGGTTCTCATGGGAACCCGACGGGTAGCCTCCCTGGTAGTGAGGCTGCTGGACCTGCTGCTGCTGTGGCAGAGAGGGGTATGAGTGATGCTGCTGCTGCTGCTGGTGAGGCTGCTCACGCCTCCAAGACTGTCCCTGCTGGTAGGGACGAGGACCATAGGAAGACTGCTGCTGCGGCTGCTGCTGGTGCTCTCTCTGCTGGCTGTACTGGCCTCCCTGACCAGATGGCTGCTGCTGGGGCTGGGTACCTCCACTCCCCCACCTGAATTCGGGATGGTCTCGTCGGATTCCAGGCTGAGGGCGGTCATACCAAATCCCGTTGACATCCATCAACGGCTCTGCATCGTACGGGGCTGGCGGGAGTACTGCTAGAGGCTGATCAAGCTCGTATACCACCATCTGCAAGTCTGGAGATGGTGGTGACTGGTAAGTGGGTTGCGGCTGCTGGTACGGCTCCGCCTGTACAAGGTGAACCTGTCTAGGCTGCTGGTCTGAGCTGGAGCGCTGGGACGAGCTGCTGCTGCTGCCATGATCACCTCGCGACTGAAGACGGGGCTGGGAAGCCGTCTGTGCCTCCTGGAGACACAAGAGCTGGGTCTTCATGTTGCTCAGAGTCTGTGCCATCTTCTCCATCTGAGTGATGCTCTGGCACTTCTTCTTCTCTATCAGCTCCATCCGATCCAAGTTCTCGCTAATGATGCCCATGTCCGCAGCTGTGGACTCTGCCTGTGCTGCTGCTACTGCGGACAAACTGGAAGGACCGACGTCGACCCATGCTATCCTCTGGTACTGCATGGGTCCTGGCTGTTGGGGTCTGCCCTGAGTGTACAACCTGGTCTGGGACATCACCATGTAGTTCTCGACCATCTCCTCATAAATGGCCCAGACCTGGTCGTGATCCTTGGCGAAGTAAGACCCGCCACAAGAAGCGTTCACCAAGCCCTGAAGCTCTGGTGTCAGCCCGCTGAAGAAGCTCTGAACAAGGTTCGGCTTCAAAATGTCGTGGTGCGGGCATCTGTCGGTCAGCTCTCGAAACCTCTCCCATGCCTCATGGAACTGCTCGTTGGGGAGCATGGAGAAGTTACTGATCAGGGCTCTAGCGGCGTTCGTCCGCCCAAGTGGATAGTACTTGTGCAAGTACTCGGTGCGGAGCTGCTCCCATGTGTAGACGAACTTCCCCAAGTGCTTCAGCCAGGTGGTTGCTCTGTCTGCCAAAGAAAAGGGGAAGGCAATCATCCTGATAGTATGCTGGTCTACCTGACGATCGTGGACAGTATTGCAAATCATCTCAAACTCCTGCAAGTGGAGATGAGGCTCCTCTATGGCCAAACCGTGGAATCGGGGAAGAAGCTGCAAAGTGTTCGGGGGGAACTTGAAGTCCCCCACGATGGCTGGAAGTACCAACCAGCGGTGTGTCAAGGTCGACCCGGGATTGTGGTTCTCCCGCATCGATCTAAGTGGTGGTGGTGCTCCTGCTGCTGCTGCTGCTGCCGCGACTGCGGCTGCGGCGGCAGCTGCCGCATCGTCGGGTCCTCCTCCTCCTCCTCCGCGGTTCTCGCGGTTGGCTCTCATCTGCTCAAGCTCTTTCCTCATGTCTATCATGAATGCTCCCTGATCCCTCAGCTGCTGCTGCACTGACTCAAGGGAGGCGATCAGGGTGGAGTTGATCGAACCCTGGTCCAGAACGAAATGCTGCTCTCCCTGTGGACCTTTAGTGCGATCATCAGAACTGCCGGCCATCGTCTCTGAAAAACCAAAACAACCGAACTCAGGTGCCGATAAATCATCTGTCTATCTCTCCTCTGGCACTGGTATCTCTGAATCAGAAGAAGAAGGGTGGTCGAGGGGGAACAGGGTGGAGTCATACTCGGGTTCGGAGAGCGGTTCTGAGCTCCCACGAATCGACCTAGATGAATGGTCAGGAGTGCTAAAAAGCGGTGCAGCCAGAGGCTGCCTAAGAGACCTCATGCCCATCATCGTGATCTGGCAAGTAAGGCAGATGAGATCTGGAAAAACTACGATCAAAAGCAAACCCCCAGTTCACCAATGCAACGCGAGCTGAAGACTGTAAAGGCTCGGTCAGATTATCTTGTCAATTTTTATTTTGGTGAACAATCAAAATATCAGAGCGATTACGTGACCTGCTGGGATACCCGATACTCTCTCAACCGACTGTCCCGCACAGAAGAGTCGGTAATCAGTCGAGATGAGCACCGGAGGTCTTTACCTATTGTACGGGTCACTCTCTCGCACAAGCAAACCAAGCAATGAGGGGGTTACTCTCCCCAAGACAAATTTTTAGGTGAGGTGTCTTTTAGGGTCGATAGTTTTAGCAGTCCCAATTTTATGGTTTTTCTTTTTTAGATTTTTTTAATGCAAGCAAAAACGTCTAACGAATTTTTCGATTCTCCTGGTTATTAATTCAAAAACAGGGGGGAGAAGACGAAAAAGCCGATGCGCGATAAATCAATTATGCATGCAGAGATAGAAATGCGTACCTGACTCCAGCAGTCTACATGCAAGATGATCCGCGTAGAATTTAAAGATTGAAAAGAAACTACCTATATGGTGCAACAGTGAAAACCGAGTCCTAAACAGGCAATTTCTACTCGACAGAACCGTCTAGCTTAGTCACTCGCCCTCGATCCAAAGAGTCCGGTCTATACCCACCCCTCCTCTTCACGACAGGTCGAGTTCAAGAGTAGCGCTTGACGGGGCAGGCTCGCGGCGAGTAAGCTCTCAGGAAAGCGACTAAGCTATTTTTATTAACGAATTATTAGTAGGTCCAATTATCGCTCTATAGGAACAGGCAAGCAATTAAGTGTGGGGATCCTACTAATTACGGCACAGTTAAGCAGAAAATCCTAAGTCTAGGGGCTCGAGAAAAACTGCAGAAAATCGTAAAAGGAAGCTAAAAAGCTAAAACCGCGAAAAAGCCGCGAAAAATCTAAATGGGTCCCCCAAGCACACCGGTGCTTGGTGAAACAGACCCGAGAATCCAAGTCCTGCTGAGTGTACATGTATTATTACAACAGTTCTAAAATGCGAGATATAAAACTAATCTAAGCTACACTACTCTCGCGGCTATCCCGCGGCTCCCGCACTCCTGCTCGCTCCTCGCGCTCTCCTGCGGCTCTGTGAAGAAGAGAGCCGCCTCCGGTTCCCGCGGTTGCTCGGCTTCCGAAGAAAGCCGCCTCGGTCCTCGGGCCCTCGCAAGAAATCAAACAAGAGTGGTCAGTCCAGATAAATGTATAAACAGGTCAAATGTATATACAAGAATATGTACAAAAAGCCGCGAAAAGAAAACCACGGAAAAAAAATCAATCGACTACTAAGCCGTGTTCCCCGGCAACGGCGCCATTCTGATAACCATACACCAAGCGACTCAGGTAAAGGTATCTAAAATGGTCGTTGCGACCCAAGTCACCAGATGTGGTCAATCAAGAAAAAGGAGACCACCAATATAAGATGAAATCAAATCAAAATCAATATAGCGGTCTTGCTATTATTTTAACCTGGTATAGCGACCAGGGTCGAACTCAAGGAGCACGTAATGGCCTTGTGGCCTACGAAGTAGTCAAGAAATGATATAAAATACAAGACAAGTGTTTTTGGTGGTTTTCAATTCTTTTTATATTTTTTTTGGATTTTTAATGTATTAAGAAAATGAAGAAAGCAAGAACACAAGGCAATTCAACTATTTATTGAATGCATCAAAAATCAAGCAAAAATTCAAGAAAATTGTTTTTGTGTATTTTATATTTTTTTACTGTTTTTAGTGAATTTTTGAGATTTTTCTGATGTTTATTTAATTTTCTAAAAATGAAACAATGACAGAAAAAGGAGGTATTGTCCAGCCGAGATTAAGGGACTTAGATAAAATATCTAAAAATCCCTAATAAGCCTGGAGGTAATTTTCCTGTATAGAGAAAGAAACAAGGAAAATTTAGACACCTTAATTATTGTTTTTGGATTTTTAGATTAATTATTAGAATTTTTATACGGTTTTTGGTGTTTTTCAATTTTTAGGAGTTTTATATAATGAAAAATAGCCAAAATTGGCTAGAAAAACAAGCAAGCCAAGACAAACAGTAGATACTTTTTTTGTAATTTTTAGATGAGTTTTAACATTTTTTGTGATTTTTCAAATCAGACAGTAAAGAAAATTAATGTTTCTGAATTTTTAAAAATATCAAAACAAAACAAAAATGTCTCCAAAAATTCCAGAAAATTTTACACTATGGCAGGAGCCATGTTTCCTATTTTTATTATATTTGGAGTTGATTTGCTATTTTATTCAAAAATAAGAAGTGGGTACTGTGCACAAGGACCCGAGTGCAAATACCAAGAGTCCTGGGGGGTCCGGTGCAAAATACCCAGGAAAACACGCGCGTAGCGCGTGCCTGAGGCACTCAGGGACCTAAATGTAATAAAAACTAAGTCCTAGGACTATTTGGTAACAGGTACAAAAGTCCGAGGGCTAGTCTGCAATTAACCCAATAAAAAGCGCACATGCACTATTGAATGATGCACAGGGGTATAAATGCAATAATCCAAAACTATTCATTCATTCCATAACATCTCAGAACTACAAGGTATAAAATGCAAATTGCCCAGAAAACCACGTGTCGAAGCACGTGCTACACCATACACAGGGGCATAAATGCGAACGAAATAAAGTGTAGGGTCCTCAATGCAATTGTACCAAAAACTAAACAACTAGATAACGTATTTACATGACTAAATGCTAAAAAAAAAGAAGAGAAAGGGCCTAAGGGTAAATTACCCTTTATTAAGTCGAGCCGATGGAAGAGCGCCACGTGGTAGATGAACGGTCAGGATGTGGGTGGCGCTCCAAAGCTGGGCTCCTCGTGCGGATCTGACGGTCGAGGCCTCGCCACGTGCTAGATCTGGCGGTGGAGATGCGTCGCTGCTAAGCCTCGGCCATCGGACGGCTGGGATCAGACCTCCTGAGGATTGTGCGATTGCTGCTGCTCCGTGAATGAAGGGCTCAGATCGAATCTGGAGCTGGAGGCTGATCGAACGGCGGACAGGGATGGAGGACGAACTGGCCTCCGGCGAACTTCGCCGAGGTCGTGACGGTGCTGGCCTCCTCCTGGGAACCCTCTGATGAGCGGAAAAGGTGCGTGGAAGGCTTCCGCGTCTGCTGGAGGTCTCCGATGACCCAGCCGATCTCTGGAGAGCTCCGGCAAGGTCGGCGGAGCTGGAGCTACTGGACCGAATGGTCCATGCCCTCAGATGGGCTTGGATGAACCTGTAGAGTAGACCAGAAAGCTCGCGGGTCGAGGGCAAACTGCCTCGACCCCGTTAGGCGTGGTGAAGGTGGTCGGGGGGTCGATGTGGGCGAGCTCCGGCGAGGGTGTGGACGGAGGAGCTCGAACCCCAGATCCTGTGCGAGCTGGATTGAATGGAGGGGTGCAGAACGTGCGCGAGGGAAGGGCGAACGTGGTGATGGATTCCGATGATCGAACGGTGGGGGGATATGGTTGGAATCTGCGAAAATCGACGGCGGTACGGATTGGGGGAATCTGAAATTGACGAAAAGGAAAGGGAGAAAGGTCTACCTGGGTGCATGAATGGACTATGGGCGAGCTTGCGAAGCTCTAGGTCCTCGCCTCAAGGAGCGTCGACGTCCGAGGCTCGAGCTCCTGCTCTGGGCGGAGCACGGCGGTGGAGACTCGCCGGATCAGTGGTCTGAGCGTCGTCAGCCTCGCTGCAACACCTCCGGGGCAAGCTGTCACTCTCGCGATGAAGGTGGAGGTCACTGGAAGGGGGAATGACAAGCCAAAGATGGAAGAATAGGGTGGCGGAGCTCGGCTTATGTATGGGTGCAGGTCCGGCTAGGGTTGGTCGGGTAGGGCTGCGTGAAGCGCGGATCCCGATGTGGGGGCTCCGGCGAGGGTGTCGGATATGACGTGATCAAAACGGACCCGGGGTTTAGGTGAGGAGTGATCGGGTTTAGGTGCGAAAAATACGAGAAATCGGGTCGGGCACCCGCTACTCGTGGGAGGTGGTCCTGGGGGGGGGGGGGAGTTGACCGGGCGGTCAACAATCCCCTGGACCAATAGGAAAAGGCCACGTGGAAAAGATTTGTAAAATCATTAATAAATAGCAAATGGCCGATTTATTAAAAAGTTAAAACATGAAATATTTTTGTTTTAATTTTTTCTATTTTTTAGTGATTTTTAATTAATTTTCAAAGTAAAAATAAGGTATTTACAATATAGTGCTATACATAGGTATATATACAAAATAGGGTTTTTAATTTTGGTTTTTAATTTGTTATTTTTATACAATTTTATTCCCATTTTATATTTTATTTATTTATATCATGAAATTAGGAATAAAAAGATATTTTTGTTTTATTTTTATTATTTTTATACATAGGTCAAATAAATAGATATGTATATATATATATACATGGTATATTTACAAAGTATTTTTTATTTTTAATTTTATTCTTTATATTTTGTTTTTGTTTTAATTTATTTTATTTAATTACACCATAAAGCATAGAATATATACAAGATTTTTGGAAATTAATTTTATTTGTTTATAAGGCTAAATAAATACAAGGTGAATGGACTATACACATGGGGACAATGTACATGAGTGGTGTTTTTGTTTTCTTTTTAATTTTTCTATTTTTATCTTGTTTTTATATTTAAATATATACAAATATTTACAAACCTCTTTTAATCTATTTTTGGGAGGAAAATATTTTTATTTTATTTACATAAATATCTACACACATGAGTCCCTATCTCCCTCTACTTTGGCTTTTATGCGGTCAGGCCCATGCTGAGCCCTCCCTTGGAATTAGGTCGCTCAATATTTATTCTAAATATTTCCCTCTTTTTCTTTTTACTCTTTATTCTTTTATTTTTGCACAAAAACATGCTAATTATTAAACTTTATATAATGCATGCTTTTGATAATTATTTGTATTTACATGAATATACATGCATTTGCAAAGGTTTTTGTAGCTAAAATATAAGAATAAAGAGTGATGAATGGGTATTCATCATCGCTCTAAGGACTCCTTCAAAGATTAATTGCCTGAATTCAATCAAAAAACTAAAAAGATAATAGCCGATCCTTCATGGCTTCATGCGTTGAGTTGATGAACCCCTTGTATTATGTTTGATTGACTAGTTGAATTTCGGTCAAGATCAAAAACACTGCACAATTGTGCACGATTTTTCCCCCCTCCTACTTCTTCTTCTAAAATCTCGCTCTTCTCAATAATCACGATAATGGGAAGGAGATCTCTTAGGCCATCTATGATGGCACCACTATCCAGCACTCCTCCCTATTCATCTAGGACGACTTCGGGGAGTTTTGACCCACTCTCCGAATCCGAGTTTACCTCCACCATGTTCCCCCTCGATCATCCTTCTTCCTCCATCAGTCCAGTAGTTTTAGAGTTTAGTGCAACACATAGCTCAGAGCATTTAACGGCACCTGAGATGGGGTCTTTTGCCTTTTCAGAGAATCCAGAAATGGAAGATAGAGGAGAACACCCAGATGAGAAGGAACACCCTCCATTCTTATATGACCAAGCTGGCATCAACAATTCACTCTTAGCCTCCCTGAAGACCATGCAGAGACAAATCAGAGACCAGGGAGTATTCATGGGTGATATTATGAGAGAGTTGGCGCAGATGTGAGGGGAAGAGATGACAAACATGAGGGCGGTGGTGGAGACATACCAGAAGCCGCAGGAGGAGGAGGAGACCCCAACCAGGAGAGGCCGCCACAGATGACCATGAGGTAGTTGCACAATCTAGCTGCAACCCTCACTCACCGATGTATCCCGTCGGGAATTTCGAGCTTCGCCCGCAGACCATTCAGTTATTGCCCAAGTTTCATGGGCTAGACACCAAGGAACCTCATCTCTATCTGCAGGAGTTTGACATGATTTGCAGCACTGTCCATGACAGATTCGTGGATGAGGACACAATCAAGATGATTGTCTTCCCATTCTCCTTAGCTGACAGAGCAGCCTACTGGCTGAAACACCTTGGGAGGTACGTCACATCCTGGGCACAACTCCCGACCGCATACTTGAACAAGTATTATCCTCTCGGCCAGACGAACGCAACATGAGCTATGATCAGCAATTTCACAATGATCCCGAATGAACAGTTCCATGAGGCTTGGGATCGCTTCAGAGAGCTCATTGACCAGTGTCCACCTCATGAGATATCAAATCCCAACTTGGTTTATAGTTTCTTCTGAGGGATGACACCGGAGCTGCAAGGGTTAGTAAATGCCTCTTGTGGTGGGTCCCATTTCTCCAAGGGTGAAGACGATGTTTGGGCCATCTATGAAGGGATGGCAGAGAACTCGACAGTCATGGCCCAAGCCCGAGTCTATACACAGCAGAAGCCCCCCCAAGGAGCATGATCATTTCAGAGGATCGCCCGCATCGATGTTGGTCCCCACACTCCGTCAGCAGTCATAGCCCAAGCCGAATCCGCAGCAGTCGACATGAGGATCATTAGCGAGAAATTGGACTGCATTGAGATCCTCAAGAAGAAGCAGAGTCAAGGTCTTGCCCAGATGGACCTTATTACGAAGACAATGAGTGACCTGAAGACGCAGATTCTTTGCATCCATGAGGCACAGATGTCCACTCAGCAGCTTCCCAGGTCACGGGTTGATCCCAGCAGCAGCAGCTCCACCCAACCCTCTGCCATGCACCGCCAGGTCCTTCATATCCAGGCAGAGCCGGTCCAGCAGCTACAGCACTACCCATTGCCGCCACCATCTTAGGATACTCAGATGGTGGTCTATCAACCGGATCGGCCACTGACAGTTCTTCCATCAACCCCCGTTGAGTAAGAACCATTGGTGGAAGTTGATGGGATTTGGTACGATCGGTACCCATAGCAGCTCGGAATTCATCGTGATCACCCCGGATTCCGTTGGACCACTGGTGGCACCTAATCCCAACAGCAGTCTCCAGCTCAAGGACATCAGAATAGCCAGCAGCAACACCAGCCCCAGTATGCCCATCAGCAGTATCAGCAGGGTCCTCGTCCCGTCAATCAAGGACAACAGTAGAGGCAATGTCAGGAGCCTCACCAAACATACTCCCAGCCTCCCCAATACCAGCAACAACCTCATTTCCAGCAGGGGAACACTTTCGATTCCCATGCGCCTGCCTTTGAGAACCCAACACACGATGACCTCGCCCGCTTGCTTTCTGAATAGCAAGCATCCTTCAGTAAGAAAATGGACAAGTTCCAGCAGGAGATGAGGGATATCATCAAGGGCAAGGCCTCCATACCTGCACAGATCGAGCCAACCCGAACAATCTGAAAAGGAAGTCTGAGCAGGTACAATTTACAGAGGATACCTCTCCTAGTGATTATTTGAGTGACATGTCTTCTTCGTATGATGCTGATTTCGCGACTACTAGGAGCGGTAGGATGCCAGCCGGTGGCGCCTCATCTGAACGACAACCACACGAGAAATCAGTAGCGCCAGATGAGCAGAGTAGCGATGTTGATGCCGCTAATGATGTTGATGACGGTGGTATCGATGCCACCGAGGATGGAGATCCAGATGACGGTACTGAGGCCGTCGTGATACCAGATGCAGATGGTGGTGCTGAAGCCACCATTTTTTATGTAGAGCCATGGCGTGGTGCTGATGCCGCGAAGTCAGATGCCGTTGGTGGTACTGAGGCCACCACTTATATTTTTGTTGAGCTCCCACATGTAGTGTTGCCACCTTTTGTATCTCAGGACTGTGGTAATAAAAAGAAGAAAAAATGAATAAAGGAAAGGTTTCTGGATCTACCTCGAGTCCATATGTGTTGCATTATGATCATTGTATGGATTCCATTCCTTCACAGGCACAGGAACCTATTCCTAGTCCTCCAACTGAGGAGGCCATTTCCATCCCCTTCCCTGAAGCACTCCGCTTAGCGAAGGGGAATAAAAGAGAAAATCCAAAAAAGACTCAACAGGTAGAGTTCAACAACCAGATGATCGATAGATTCCAAATCCAGCTGACTCTACAGGAGACACTTGAGCACATCCTCCTCTTCCAAAAGAACTTGAGAGAAAAGACTACAGTCCGCAAGAAGAGGAGGAATCACAGAGATTAGATCCATGTGCTCACCCATTCTACTTGTTGCACCATTCAGAACCGATTGCCAGCCAAGAGACCTGATGCAGGAGATCCCTATGTCAGATGCGAGATTCAAGAGCAGTGGTTTGATCGTACTCTATTAGATAGCAGATCTTCGATCAACCTCCTTCCGGCAGCCTTACTCGACCGATTCGAGTTTGGTCCTCTTCTTCGGAGCAGGACGATCCTTTAGTTTGCTGATAGGTCGATTAAGAGGCCGAAGGGGTTGTTGAGAGATGTGGTCATTACCATTCAGGGCCTGAAACTCCCTGTGGACTTTGTTGTATTGGACAAGGAGATCCCTGAGTCGGTGAGTGATGCCCCCATCATACTTGGACGCCCATTCTTGGCCACTGCCGAGGCAGTGACCGACCATGATAGTGGGAAGGTGTGCTTTCGTGTAGAGGGCGAAAGTATACAAATAGAGACGATCGACGAAACCAGAGCGAGAGAATCGACATGCTCAGAACAGTGCAGTGATATCGAGCAGATGACAAAGGCTGAGCGAGACATCCACCAGGAGTGTGATTTTGTGATAATAGACGACGAATCCATTTGGATAGATCCTGTAGCACAGACCCTTGCCTTGCCTGCAGATTCACTCTATTTACAGCTTATGGCAGTTCAGAGCCTGGAGAGCACACCACTGGATGAGGATATCATCGAGGCTGACGGTTCGGTGATGAGTAGTGATGCAGAATTTCATTCTTGCTCGTCTAGTTCAGATTCCTCGGATTCAGACATCGATAGGGATGATTTTTATGATTATTTGTCCTATCTGATTTCTTCTGAGCCGACAGCCATGGCGGAGTACGAGCTAGTACAGTTCATAGATGATTCAGCTGGGCTCCCTTCGTTAGATTCTCATGCACAGCGAGAGTTCTCACATGCAGACCTGGTAGCCTTTACACAGACATATCAGAAGCCAGATCTGCCACCTCCTAGTTGTCCATAATTGAAACCCTTGTCGCAGTCGCTGAAGTATAGATTCCTTACGGGTGAACCAGATATGCACCCAGTCATTATCTCAGCAGGATTGACTGGAGATCAAGAATCTCGTCTAATGGAGGTTCTTGAACGAAATCGCAAAGAGATAGGATGGAGTATAGCTGATCTCCAGGGGATTAGTCCGGCTCTGTTCTCCCACCACATTTATCTTGAGGAGGACGCTAGGCCTTCACGTGAGTTCAAGCGACGGCTGAACCCGAATCTTTGAGATGTGGTCATGAAGGAAATATCGAAGTGGTAGAGCGCTGATTTTATCTACCCCATCTCAGACTCCAAGTGGGTTAGTCCATTACATGTGGTACCCAAGAAGACGTGTATCACTACTGTTATGAGTCAGTCTGGAGAGGAGATAGCTACCCGAGTACCCACTTATTGGAGGGTCTATGTGGACTACAGACGATTGAATCAGGCCACCAAGAAGGATCATTTCCCGCTGCCATTCATTGATCAGATTATCGAGAGGTTAGCTAGGAAGAGTCACTACTATTTTCTTGACGGGTACTCTGGTTACAATCAAGTGGCCATTGCGCCCGAAGACCAGGAGAAAACGACATTCACCTGTCCGTTTGGGACTTATGCTTTCAGACGGATGCCCTTTGGTCTATGTAACGTTCCTGCGACATTCCAAAGGTGCATGTTGTCCATTTTCTTGGACATGGTGGGTGACTGTTTAGAGGTCTTCATGAATGACTTCTCGGTTTATGGCGATGGGTTTGATGATTGTCTTGACTGCCTAGACCGTTTGCTTCTGCGTTGCATAGAGGTCAACCTTGTCTTGTCTTGGGAGAAGAGTCACTTCATGGTGACTCAAGGGACGGTCCTTGGCCATATCATCTCCAACAGGGACATGGAGGTTGATCCTGCTAAGGTGTATATCATTAGGAAACTCAATCCACCGTCCAATTTGCATCAATTGCGGTCTTTTCTGGGGCATGTCTGTTTCTACCGACGGTTTATTCAGGACTTTAGTCGTATTGCTCGACTGCTTACTGATTTGCTGACGAAATACACCGAGTTCCTTGTAGATGATATGTGTTTCGCATGTTTTGAGACTCTTAAGAATATGGTTGTCACGGCTCCTGTCCTTCAGCCACCCGATTGGTCTCTCCCATTCAAGATCATGACGGACACCTTCAATTTTGCCGTAGGGGCTGTGCTTGGACAGAGGAGGGATGGATTGCCATATGCCATTCACTACGCGAGACCGACTTTGGATGCTGCTCAGCGGAATTATACTGTGATAGAGACGGAGATGTTGGCCGTAGTCTTTGCTTTGGATAAGTATCAATCATCTATTCTTGGATCCAGAGTGACTATCTATACCGATCACACCGCCATCCGATACCTCATGGCCAAGAAGGATGCCAAAGATCGCCTTACCAGATGGATCCTTCTGCTCCAAGAGTTTGATATTGAGATTAAGGATAAGCCTGGAGTTAAGAATGTGGTGGCGGATCATCTCTCTTGTTTAGAGGACCTTGAGGGATCTGAGCCCAGCGCACCTATTACAGAGACATTTCCAGATGAGGCGATTTTGGCTATCACCTCGTTCCCATGGTATGCCGACGTTGTGAACTATCTTCTAGCCAAGTCGGTTCCACAGGGTTGGCCCAGGCTGAAACTTGAGATCTTCCTAGCGAAGGCCAAGTTTTACCATTGGGAGGATCCCGTCCTTTACCATGAAGGAGGGGATAACATCTGGAGGAGGTGCATTTCTCAAGAAGAACAACATAGCGTCCTCACCTACTGCCACAAGCTTGAGGCAGGAGGACATCATTCTGGGAGACAGACAGCACAAAAGGTGCTCCAATCCGGCCTGTGGTGGCCTATTCTCTTCAAGGATTTAGATGAGTTCGTGAAGAGATGTACTGACTGTCAGAAAATGGGTACTTGCTGACAGAGAGACATGATGCCCATGCAGCCCATTCACTTTTGTGAGGTTTTTGATGCATGGGGGATTGATTTCATGGGCCCATTTCCTAAGAGTCAGGGGTTTGAGTACATTTTGCTCACTGTGGATTATGTAAGCGGATGGGTTGAGGCCATCCCCGCCCGAGCCGCAGATGCTAAGATCGTGTGTCGCTTTTTGAGGAAAAATATCATTTGACGGTTCGGGGTACCTAGAGTTCTGATTTCGGACGGGGAGTCTCACTTCATTAATGACGAAGTTAGGGAACTTGCAGACGAGTTCAGTATTGACCATCGTGTTGCCACGCCATATCACCCTCAAACCAATGGTCTTGCTGAAGTATCGAATAGGAAGATCAACACTATCCTTCAGAAAGTTGTCCGCCCAGACCAAAAGGATTGGTCACAGCTTTTGGACTCGGTCTTGTGGGCCTATCGGACTTCCTTCAAGTCGCCCTTAGAGACATCTCCCTTTCATCTCGTCTATGTCAAGACATGCCATCTGCTAGTGGAGATCAAGCAAAAGTCACTTTGGGCAGTTACTGAGTTATTATTGGATCGCGAGAGTAAAGGAGAGCAGAGGAAAGTAGAGTTGGCAGCCCTGGAGGAATTGAGAGAAACAACCTTTTTCTAGCAGCCTACAGTATAAGGAAAAAGTGAAGACATGGCATGATTCTCATATCAGCCATAAACAGTTTGAGCCCGATCAACGCATATGGTTGTTTGATTCCAGGCCGAAGCTATTTCCAGGGAAATTACAGAGCAAGTGGAAAGGTCCGTATGTGGCCAGGAAGGTACATGACAATGGTAGCATTGATATATCCGAGCTGTCATCTTCCTCTACCTTTCGTGTTAACGGTCAACGCCTGAAGCTATATCTAGATCATGATCCGCCGACCGTTGACGTTGCCCCAATTCCTCTGGTATGAGATGTGTTCTTTGACTCATATCATTTGCATCTCACACATGGTTATCACTTCCATCTTCCGCTGTATAGATCCATCTGTCCATATCATTCTTTCATTCTTCCGTCTGTTGATATCTTTTCTTCTTTTCTTCTTTTCCTTTTCTATCCTCCGTATCTATCAAATAGGTGTCGCCCCATGTAGACAGTTTTCTATACTTAGGACGTACTTTGTCCTAAGTATAGGGGGGAGTGCACCCCGAGTTGATTCTATTCTTTGATCCTCTCCACTGTTTCCTCTTCTTGTCTATACTTAGGGGTATCTTACCCTAAGTATAGGGGGAGACAGTGTGAGTACGATCTGTTCATTCCCACCCTTGACCCTCCCTGCTTTATGAACAGTATGCTATACTTAGGATTAGTTGATACTAAGTATAGGGGGGACGATCGACTTCTCATTCGTTTATTCATCTCTTATTCATTTATTTATTCTTGCGGCTTGCCTATACTTAGTACGAGTTATGTCTTCTCTTTTCTCTCCGATCTATGTGGTCATAGCTCAAGCTAAGTATAGAGGGGTCGTATATACTGCGTATATACTTTAGCCATAACTCGTACTTTTGTAGTTTCTTAATAATATGGCTAAAATTTGTTAAAATTCATTAAAAACCTTAATAAAATGATGTGATTCTTCCTCAAATTCGTTGTGTATATACTGATTAATAAAGTAGGTGAAAATATTTTTGCAAAATGTTTGAAAAATAGTTTGAAAACCTTCGTGAAAATTTATTGAAAACTATTTGGAAAATATTTTGTTACATGTTTTCAACCCGTGTAAAAACACTTTGATTATAAATTTATTTTCTTTGTGTGAAATAAAAAGTCTGAAAAATGATTGGCAAATGGTTTGAAAAATGGTTGCAAAAATATTTGACAAATATATATATACACTATTTGTAAAGCCTTTGCAAAATGATTTTCAAATGTGTGTACATGTTTGTAAAAACTATTGTAACAATTATTTTGGACTATCGTATTCAAAATTGTTTGAAAAACCTCTGTCAATTAAGTTTGAGGAATACTTACATCTCACCAAAATTCTCTATGTATATATTTATAAAATTGACCACTTGCCCTTGTAAATTCTTAAAATCCACTTCTTGTAAATATAAGATGCATCCCCGTATAAATATTTGTACCTAGTTTTTAGCCAAAACCTTTTGTTTTCAAAAATCCCAAAAACATTTGCAAAATTAAAATCCAAAAACATTTGGAAAGGCTTTTTGAAAAATCCGAAAATGCATATGCATCATCTTTTCAAAAACCAATAAAAAGTTCAAAATCTTTGAAAATTGCATCACAAAAATATTTTCTGCATAACATTAGCATTTTTCGGATCAGGTTTGATTGTTGAACAAGTCTAAGTAAAATATGATGATTGGAGCTTGGTTGGACCTAAAATCTACCAAATTAACAGGAACCTTATAGGAGCAGGACTTGAGGTACTTCAGGTCTAGTTGACTTAATTCTTTGAGGATCATGAGACTTGGTTCAATGGATTCTTGACTGCCTAAGTAGAGTATTTTGGAGCACACGCTCGACTCTTGTTGATAATGACCTAACTCGGACACTTGCACCTTTCACTAGGCTCAACTCAGTTGGAGTGGTGAGGGGGTTGGATTTGCCAGTATGAGATGCACACAAGTAGAAACATTTGTCCTCCTCTAGGGAGGGAAGTGTACCCCAACCTGTCCAGCGATGATGAGTTTTGAGGATAAGAGATCGTGGGTTGCAATAAAGCTTCAAAAGAGGGATAGTCTACTGGCTCAAAGGGAAAACTCCCTATGTAAATGCTGCTGTATATAGTATTCGAAAAAAATGCAAAAAGCAAAAACTCCAAAAAGTGGACAGGTCTGTACAAAAATAAAAATGCCTATCGGAGTGTACATATGTGCATAGTCAAATAAGCAAGCTTGAGCTTCAAAGTCAAATCATGTGAGCCTGCAGCTAGATGACTTGACTACACTGGTCTTGCATCTTAGGATAGGCAGCTACACTGGCTACCGTCCATTCTTCTCTTCACCCCCTCCTCTTGAGTTGGTTGCCACTTGAAATTAGAAGGGAATACCCTGCTCTTTGAGGAATGAGTTGTTGGATTGGGGAATCATTGGATTGTCATATTGGAGAAGCCAGTCTCTTTATCATTCTAGTTGGGCAGAGCCACCATCACTTACACTGTACAAGTCAGATTCATAGTCGTAAGGGTTTGCGTATGAGTTGAAGTATTTCTGACCTGGCTATTGAGGAGACTTGAGCAGTGTTTTGGGATTCTCGAAGGCTGTTGGATTTCAAGTCCGGTTCTCATTAAGGTTCCGCCCGCACTAAAATTCCAAAGGGTCCGACTTAAGCTCCAAACTTTGATTTTGTGAAGACAAGTTTGATAATTAAATAATCCACCTTCTTCTTTTCTTTATTTTTCTTTCTGCACTTATTGCATAAGTGTTTGCTAGGGACTAGCAAAGCCAAAGTATATGGGGATGATGAATCCACATTTCATCATCTTTATTCTATCATTTTGGCCTCAAAAACCTTGGCAAATGCATGTAAATATCATTAATTCCAGAGTCTTAACATTCATCCATGTGCATGTAAATAGTGTATAAAATACTATTTTTAAAAGCCAAAATTATAGAATAAATAAAAGAAAAGAGAAAGAATAAAATGTTGTAAATATTTTATGACCCAAAACCCCGAGACCTAGGCATCTCGATAACTAGGTCGACAAGGAATAAAGTATGGGGAGATAAGGGTCAGATACCTTTGATTTTTATTTCATTCTTTATACTTTTTGGGACCTATTTTTGGTTCCACTTTTTGTACATCAAATAAAGAAACTTTGAACATGAAAGTTGTAGATAAATAAATAAATAAAAATACAAAATTGATTTAACTTAAAAATAATATATAGATAAAAAGTTATGGTCTGAATAAAATTCCAGAATCCTAACTTTGCAGACATGTATCGCCCAAATAAAAACTCGAAATGCATCAAACTCACCTTTAATTGTATATAGTTTAAAATAAGCCATTTAATAGCGGTGGTTTCGCATTTAGCGGAGCTACGGTTTGAAAGTTGAGTTTAGGACCCCTATTGTATACTTGTACAGATTAATATATTCATTTTGTTATTTATTTATTATTTTTATAATTTACTATTTTTATAATTTTGTAAATATTATTTATAATTTATGTGTATATTAAAATCAGAATAAAAACCTAAAGAAAATACAAAATAAAATACTTATATTTAATATACATAGGTATAATACCTGTATACAAACCTATATAATTCATACTTTTATTTTATTAAGGGTACAAAATACATCAGAAAAATAAAATAAAAATATATTTAAGTGTATAAAAATATTTAATAAATTTATAAAATAATAAAAAAATAAATTAATCAAATACATAAAATAAAAATAAAATAGTAAAATACATAGATATATATACCTATATAGACCTAAAATGGTAACATGTAAATTTATACCTCATAAAAATATTTAAAAATCATAATAATATACTTCATAAAATAACAAACATTTTTATTTAATAAAAAAATTAATTAATTAATTTCCTATTTTTATTGAATTTACAAAATAATTTATCAGGGATTTTTCCTGGTTGGTCCACGTTGACCAACCAGGTGCCAACCCACGTTGACCGGCGGGTCATCTATGCGTCCTTCCTCCCTGCCATGCGTCATACCTAATTTTTTTGTCCGATTTGCTGGGTTTTTCGAGGTCAAATCTTGCATCCATTCTCGTAGCGACCTGAAGCACTTTTGCTCCTCGATCCTTGCTCTTTCACGCCCTAGGCTTCCTTAGGGTCGAGGAGCGGCGATTCGAGCCATCTTCCTCGACCTTTGGAGCACCAGAGCCGCAGAGTCAAACCCCATATAGTGCACCCCCAACTTTCGAGCCTCCTTTGAACCCCTCTTCCATAGGCCTAGCTCCCTCCTTCACACCCACGAGCTCGAGGAAGGAGACAACTTCCTCTCAAGAGCTTCAGGCCGGTCGAGCGACGCCCGAGGCGGCTCCACCGCCTCCGCCTTTCGCCGCCGTCGAGGTACTCCCTCCCTCTGGTTCCAACCATCGAGGCATACACTCTCTTCCTTAATCTTCTTCGCATTTTACTCGTCGTGTCCTTAGGATCATTTCCCCCAAAAATCTTTTCGTTTCGACCACTCAATCGCCCGCATGTACCCCTTCGCCGGAGTGCACCTCCGGCCACCCTTTATTTCGCAGCTATTCGCTGCCATTTCACCTCCGCGGGGTCCAAGCAGTTTTCCCTAGACCCTTTCACATATTTTTGCAGGTCAAAGCCCTTTGACTCGGGCTTGGGGCTAGTTTTGCTCGCTCGCCGGAGATACTCGGAGCCCGAAGCGCCGCCGCCTTCTAGCGAGTGCCTCGGCCGTCGCCGAGGAGTTTTGAAGCTCCCAGGAGATAAAGGAGGACTGTAGGAGGTTGCAGGTCACTTTTGAAGCCCAAGGAACGTCTTAGGCCAACGATCGAGGGCGGGGAAGCTCGCCTCGCTGGCATTGCTTCCCTGTTCTTCGTCCTCGCCTCGCTGTCGTTAGATCTCGGCCGCCCTCCAGATTGCACAGGAGCCGTCTGATCTCGCCAAGCATCCACGTCTAATCACCATAAGAGATCTAATTGCTGCCGTCCATCGCCAAAGCGTGATCGGCCGTTCAGAATGCGCCACGTGTCAAGTAGTTTCTTCTCCGTTGTTGGATCACGCACAAAGGGGTATTTTGCACTTTCACCCCGCGCAATTTTTGTATTTATTTTTAGTCCATAAACTTTCATATGTAGTTTAAAACTTTCTGTAACTTTTGCATCTAGGCCCCCGCACTTTATTTATTTGCACTTAGGTCCTATCCACATCACCTCACGTGCCTATGTGCATGAGGGGACTGGGTATTTTGCAAGGACCCCTCGTGGGTTTGGTTATTTCGTTTTAATCCAGGACATATTCTGTAACGTGTAATATTTTTGGGTTATTTGCATGTAAGCCCTTGGGTGTTTTTGGTATTGCATTTAGGTCCTTGTTAGGCGCCTACCAGTCACGTGTAGGGTTGGGTTATTTGCAGGCGTGCCCTAGCGGCTTTTGTTATTGGTATTCGGTCCTGGAAATTAATTCATTAGTTATAGATTTTGTGTGAAAATTGCAATGTGGTCCTTGGATGTTTTCTTATTTACATATATGCCCTTGCTAGTAGTGTAGTTTCTTGTTTGCGTCTCTATTTATTTCATGCATCGATCAAACCCTAAAAAACTCTACAAAAATTACTTTAGGCTCCTGTTGCATTGTATTTTTACGCTATATTTTTAGTTTGCATTTTATTGCATTTTCATATTTATAAAAATTCAAAACATGCATTTTCAGCACTGTATGCATTAGGAAATCATTAAAAATTGGTAAAAGTTTTTGAAAAATTCCAAAAAAAATTATATTTGGCGTGTCTTAACATATTTTAGTTTCTTTCCAAAAATCACTAAAAAATTCAAAGTAAAACTCCTAAAAATTAGAAAATCCCTAAAAAACTTCATAAAAATCTAAAAAATTAAAGAGATATCCTAAAAATGTAAACTCAGTTTCTGTATTTTCTCTGATTTACTCTCTTTGATTTAAACATATTTTGAGGAATTGTGGACTTTGATTTCTATTTTTAATCCTCTTTTTAATTTCGGCCAGTAGCTTAGTTCACTGTTTTCTAGTATTTTTTATTTTAAATATACCAAAAAAATCAGAAAAATCTATTAAAATCACAAAAAACAATATAAAATTATAAAAAGACCAAAAAACATTTTATTTTCTGAATTTTGGTTATTTTTTCCTTATTATTATTATAAATACTCTATTATTCTCTTTTCTTGTTTTGTGTATATGTTCTATTTGTAAAAAAAACATAAAAAGATGTAAAATATAAAAAGAAAATACAAAATCATTAAATTAAAAATCAAAATATAAAAATACAAAATTTAAAATATAAAAAAATTATGAAATTAAAAACCCACAAAAATTTGCTTTCTTGTAGGCACTTGATCACAAATCACATTTTACGCATTTTTACTTGATCTATCTTGCTTGCTCCCTATGTTCGACCTTTACACACTTGCACACTATACACATTTTTGTAGAGTTATAATAAATTTTAACTCCAAATATTGCTTTACATTGATTTATCATTATTGTGGGTTAATTGTTGATTAACCCGGATTTCCGTGAGCGGTCGCCACAGCGACTTTGTCTCCGCCTTATGTGAGACATATTTAGACCCTCGCAAAATCTGAGTTATCAACGAGCTTTCCTTTGCAGGTGAATAAGAGAGAGTTACCCCCTGATTCGCCTCTCGCATACCTCGCTGGAGTCATCCAGGTCCTCCCTCCCTCACCGGAGGATCGGACCGTTGGGAGCTTCATCGGCTACCACCACCCGACGCGGAACGACATCACGAGACGAACCCTCCTTCCCGATCTTCCATTGGAACCTCGAAGCACACCCAGCTCGCCGGAGAAGTTCTCCAAGGAGGAGTTCATCCGATCATCTCTCCACCGTCGGATCGTGCCTCAATTCCAGACGCCATCAGAGCCTTTCGTTGCCTGCCTCTGACAGGCCGTTAGATCCACGATCTAACAGCCATGTGCACCCCATGTTCGTCGTCGTACCAGGATCGTCCGATCTTACAGAAAGCATCATCAAAGCCGTACGTCCACCAGCCACTCTTCACCTGACACGTCACCCCTAACGCGAGCCGCGTGCGCTTTGGCTGGGTAATTTGCGCCTGACCCCCTGCACTTTATTTCAGTTATTGTTTAGTCTATTAAATTAACTTAGCACACTTGGATAATTTGCATATCAAGACCTATAATTTATTGTATTTGCATTTGAGTCCTTATTTTGTGGATGCACGTGCTTCGACACGTGAGATTGTGGGCTTTTTGCATGTTTAGGGCTTGGGTTTATTGACTGTTATGAATTGAAGTTATATTTTGGATATTTGCATATATACCCTTGTGTGTACTAGAATTGGAGCATCTGTTGAAATTAATGTGAAATTTACAGTTGAACCCCTATACTTTCCGCACATGTTTCCTTTTAGCCTCTGGAACTTATTTTTCGTATGTTTAGGTCCCTATGTGCTGTGACTTGTTTATTTTTTGAATAAAATATCAAATCAACTCTGAATTTGGTGAAATTTGGATACGTGGCTCCTGACACTGTGTAAAAATTTCAATAATTTTTTGGGACATTTTTATTGCTGTTAGCTATTTTTAAAAATTCAAAAACACATCTTTTTGCTACTGTTTGAATTGAAAAATCAACTAAAAATATTAAAATCCCTTCAAAAAATTCTAAAACAATTTGATAATATTTTTTTAGTATTTTCATGCTTCAGTACAATTTTTATTGCATTTGGATGTATAAAACAACAAAAAATTGAAAAAACCTAAAACATTATAAAAATCAATAAAAATTCTAAAAAAAATCAGAAAAAATAAATTTCTTTTCCCGTAGCTTAATTTTTGTTTGTAGTTTGATATAAAATTGTCTCCAAATTTTATTAGCTATTTATCTATTTTTAGATAGCCTTTCAAATCTGGCTGCACATTAGTTTCCTGTTTTGCATTTTTTTTTATTTTTATAAAATCACCAAAAAATATAAAAATCCGAGAAAATTACCAAAAATACTTAAAAAATGAAAAACCCAAAAATATTTTTATTATAATTTTTGGATTTGTTTTGATGTTTTTAATAATTTGTTGAGTGTGTTCTATTTAGTCTTTTTCTACATTTTCTCTATAATCAAAAATAATTTTTTAAAAAATACAAAAAAACCCACCAAAAATATTTTCTTCATTCCTGACTACTTCGTAGGCCACTTGACCAATCTGTGCTCTTTATGTTTGACCCTGGTCGCTATACCAGGTTAAATAAATAGCGATACCGCTATTCAGATTTTTATCTGATTACTTTTATTTGGTGGTCTATTTTTCTTGTTGAGTCTGATTCGAGGGATTGAGATCGCAACGACCCTTAATATTTATGTCCCTTAGTCGCTCAGTTTTTCGGCTCATCAGAATGGCACCGTTGTTGAGGAGCATGCCTTAGTAGTCGTTTTTGATATTCTCGGCTTTTTTGCAGCTTTTTGTGGATACTTGTAGATAATTTTTTATCTGATTTTCTTTGCATATTTTTATAATAATATGGTCTGATACACTCTTGTTTATTTTCTTGCGAGGGCCCGAGGACTAACGTGGCTTTCTTCGGGAAGCCGACGCAACTGCGGCAATCGGAGGCGGTTCTTTTCTGCATAGATCCGTAAGAGAGCGCGAGGAGCCGAGCATGAGTGCAAATAACTGCAAATAACCGCAGATAGTCGTAGTATAGCGTAGTTAGACGTAGAGTAGTTTAGTTTTATTTTCAACAGAACCTCTATTATTGTAATAATACAGGGACACTTAAACTTGGACTTTGGTGATATCGGGGTCTGTTTCGCCGAGCATCGGTGTGCTCGGGGACCTCACCGGGTTTTTTCTGATTTTTATTTCCTGCATATATATTTTATTTACTGCCTATCTGATTTACCCATTTTGGCCTTAGCTTAGGATTTATCTTGATTGTGACGTAATTGATTAGGATCCAATCACTAATTATTTGTCTGCTCCTATTAGATCATAATTAGACCTAATTAATTAATTCACAAGAAAAAGCCGGATTACTTAAACTCTAGTCCACATGCCTTGAGGAGTCACATACAGCGCGTGCAGGATCCATTATGGCGGACACCGAGTCGCTCCCAAGATAGGACTCCGGACTTAGGTTTAAGTACCCGGCTACAGTTCTTCTCGTGCAGAATTGCTCTGTCAAAGGCCAATTTCTCGTGCATCATATAGGTAGTTTATTTTTGTCTTTAAATTTATGCATGGATCACCTTGCATGTAGACTGCTGGAGTCAGGTACGCATCTCTCACTCGGTATGCATCAGCTTTTTTTGTCTTGTCCCCCCTGTTTTCGGACTTAAATAACCAGGAGAACCGAAAAATTTGTTAGGCGTTGTTTGCATTGAAAAATACCTATAAAAGAAAAACTATAAAATTGGGACCGATAATCACACTTGACCCTAAAAGACACTTCACATAAAAATTTTCTTGGGGAGAGCAACCTCCTCCTTGTCTGGTTTGGATGAGCGAGAGAGCGACCAGCACACATGGCTAGAGCCATATCTGATCTCCGATCAGACTACCAGCCTTTTATACAGGACAGTATGTTGGGAAGATTGGATTCCCATCAGCTCGCTTAACCACTCTGATAGACTGACATTATCACCTAAAATAAAATAGACAAGATAATCGACCGATCTCTTACGATCATCAGCTTTGTGTTGTGTAGGTGAACCTGGGGTTTGTTTTCTCATCTTGAGTGTTTTCCAGATCTCTTCCTCCTGACTCGTCAGATCAAGATGATGGACAGGAGGTCTCTTAGGCAACCTCTAGCTGCACCGCTTTTCAGCACTCCGGCATCTAGGTTAGTTTGTGAGAGTCGAGACCCGCTCTCCGAACCCGAGTTCGATACCGCCCTGTTCCCCCTTGACCCCCTTCTTCCACTTTTGAGATACCAGTGCCAGATGAGAGACAGCAGACAGATGATTTATCGACACCTGAGTTTGGGTCTTTTGCCTTTGCAGAAACCATGGCTAGCAGTGAGGAGTGCACCGAGGGTCAGAGACCAGAGACGACTACATATGTGTTGGACCAGGGCACGATCAACACCACCATGTTAGCTTCCCTCGAGACTATGCAGCGACAGATACAGGATCAGGGAGCTTTCATGGTGAGATAAGGAGAGAGATGGAGAGGCTGAGGACAGTGAGAGACCAGCCGAGAGCCGCAGGAGAGGGAGAGATACCAGAGCAGCCGGTCCAGCCGGCAGTAGCACATCAGCCGAGCTCCGCCGCTTTCTCGCGCCATCTTTGGCTAGCCATTCTCTTTCCTGTGAGCTCCACTGTGTCCACCGAGGTGACAGCTCGCGCCGGCCTGTGTCGCAGCGAGGAGGAGGTGCGTCTACCATCGATCCGGCCGCTTGTAGCCGCCGCGCTCCGACGACCATCTGGAGCTCGAGCCTCGGGTGTTGACGACCCTTGAGGCATGGACCAGGAGTTAGCCACACTCCAGCCCAGTCTCCCGCGTCATATAGGTAATCTTCTCGCCTTTCCATTTCGCCTAATTTTCGATTTCGCCCAATTCGACCTCTCGCCGTGTTCCTCTGATTCCGATCAACACGCTTAATCTCTCGATCATCGGAGCACCCTATCATCTTCGCCATCTCCCTGCGCACGTTCTTCACCCACGCATTCACCCCAGCTCGCCCCGGAGCTGGGAGTCGAGCCCCACCGTCTCCGCCTCGCCGGAGCTCGTTCGCCCCACCGCACAGACCACCTTCACCCCGCTTCCTTGGGTCGAGGCATTTTGCCCTCGACCCGCGAAGCGTTCTGGTTGCTTTGCAGGTTCAAAGGGAGGCATCTGAGCCCCCCTTACATTCCAGGCCGGAGCTTCGCGCCGCCAGCCTCGCCGGAGCCCCTCCAGGGCTCGGCTGGGCCATCGGCTACCACCATCAGCTGCGGGGCTGCACCAGGAACGTGTTCCGAGCTTTAGCAGCAGCTGAGGAGGACCGGAGTTCACGCAGGAGGCCGGCGAAGTTCGCCGGCGTCGAGTTCTTCCTCCATCATCCAGAGCCGTCCGATGACGCCTCAGCTCCAGTTCTGATCGTGAGCGTCCATCTTTCGAGGAGCAGTAGCCGTCGATCCATCTGAGGAGTGCATCCGGACCGTTGATAGCAGAGGAGAGAAGCACCAGAGCCGCAGGACGTTAGATCATCCACGTGGCTTCGTCTCCACCGTCGATCGAGCCCAAGAAGAGAAGAGAAGGAGAGCGCCATCCAATCTCAGCCGTCCGATCACCACGTGGCGCACATCTGGCCGTCGGCGAATAAAGGGGTAAATATCTTAGGACCCCCTCGTAGTTTGTCATTTTACTTTTAGTCCTGTAAATAGTTTTAAAACTTTATTTGCGTAGGGTAAATTGCAGTAGGGACCTTGTGCTTGTTGTTAATTGCATGTAAGCCCCTGTTTGTTTGTGACCACGTGCTTCGTCACGTGTGTATCTGGGCTTTTTATATTTTTAGTCCTGTAGATCTGGGATGTTATGAATGGCATGAATCTTTTTGAGTAATTGCAGTTATGCCCCTGTGAGTGTTTTTATTACGCATGTGCGGATTTTAGTGGGCTTTTTGCAACCCGACCCTTGGACTTTTTGGTACCCGTTACCAAAAGGTCCTGGAACGTGGTTTTTATTACCATTTGGTCCCTGTGTGCCCCAGCCACGCGCCACGCGCGTGACTTGCTGGGTATTTTGCACCAGAGCCCCCAGATTCTCGGGTATTTGCACATTGGTCCTTGTGCACTATGCCCCCTTTGCATTTTTGAATAAAATATCAAACGACCTCCAAATCCAATGAGATTTTGACACATGGCTCCTGCCATGGTGTAGAAATTTTCGGGATTTTTGAGGACATTTTTTGCTTCCATTTATTATTTTTAAAAATCCAAAAACATCTATTTCAGCTACTGTTCATCTTTGAAAATCATAAAAAAATGTAAAAACCCCACCAAAAATTCTAAAAAAATTAGATATTGTTGTTTGCCTGTGGTTTGATTTTCTAGCCAATTTTGGCTATTTTTCATCACTTAAAAACCTTAAAAATTGCAAAACCCTCAAAAACTCATAAAAATTCTAATAATTAATTTAAAAATCCAAAAACAATAATTAAGGTGCCCAAATTTTCCTTATTCTTCATAGATTATAGGAAAATTACCTCCAGGGCTTAGTGAGACTCTTAGATATTTTATTTTTGAGTCTCAAGCCTTGCTGGACAGTACCTCTCCTGTTTGCATTGTTTGATTTTTAACAAAATAATCTACCCGTCAGAAAAATATCAAAAATTAACCAAAAACACTTAAAAACATAAAAAACACAAAAACAATTTTTCCTTAATTTTTGCATTATTTTTGGTGTGTTTAATAAATTGTTGAAGTTGGCTTGAGTTCACTCTATTTCTATTTTCTTTATCTTTTAAAAATCCAAGAAAAAAATTTAAAAATTCATAAAAACCATTAAAAATAACTTTTCTTGTATTTTATTCTATTGTGACTACTTCGTAGGCTTTCGAGCCAACCCGTGCTCCTTGTGTTCGACCCTGGGAGCTATACCAGGTTAATCCATAGCTAGACCGCTCTATTTTGTGCTTGACTATTTTTATCTGAGTTGAGTGGTTGATTTTTCTTGATATTCTCCGTTTTTGTGATTGAGGTCGCAACGACCATTTTCCGACCTTTACCTCGATCGTATTCTCGGGTTATCAGAATGGCGCCGTTGCCGGGGAGCACGGCTTAGTAGTCTTTTAGATTTTTCCGCGGCTTTCGAGTTTCGCGGCTTTTTGTATAGATTTTTGTAGATATACATTTTTCTGATCTTTTTGAATAATTGTTGGACTGACCACACTTCTCTCTATTTTTCTTGCGAGGGCCCGAGGAGCGAGGGCGGCATTCTTAGGAGCGCCGGAGCACCCGAGCGAGGCGGAGGCGGCTTCTTTCTTCACGAAGCCGCAGGAGAGAGCGAGAGAGAGAGAGTTGAGTGGGTGAGGTAGCTTAGGATTTTATTCATTCATCATTGTAATAATACAGGTTTCAGACTTGTGGACTTGGACTGTTTGGACTCCAGGGTCTGTTTCGCCGAGCACCGGTGTGCTCGGGGGACCCTTTAGACTTTAGCGGTTTTTCGCGGCTTTTTCGCGGCTTTTATTTTCTATTTTTTACTGCCTTTCCGGTGTTTACGCGGCTTTTTGATCGAGCCCCTAGCAGTAGGATTTTCTGGTGACTGTGCCGTAATAGTAGGATCCCCACACCTAATTGCTGATCTGTTCCTATAGATCGTTAATTGGACCTACTAAAAATAATTAATAAAATAACCGACTCATTTGGCCTTCGCAGCCTACGTGCCGCGAGCCTGCCCCACAAGCGCTACTCCTGAACTCGACCTGTCGAGAAGAGGAGGGGTAGGCCAAGACCGGACCCTTTGGCTTGGAGGTCGGTGATCGGTTAGACGGTTCTACGCTAGCACTGCTGTTTAGGACCTCGGTTTTTCCCGTGCATCATTTAGGTAGTTTATTTCTTGCCTTTAAATTCTGCGCGGATCATAATTGCATGTAGAGTGCTGGAGTCAGGTACGCCTTCCTTACTTTGCATGCATCATTGATTTTCATCGCGCATCGGCTTTTTCATCTTCTCCCCCCTGTTTTCGGCTTAAATAATCAGGAGAACCGAAAATTCGTTAGGCCTTTTTGCTTGCTTTCAAAAATATTAAAAAGAAAAACAATAAAATCGGGACTGCTAATCATACTTGATCACTAAAAACCGCTCACCCTAAAACTTTGTCTTGGGGAGAGCAACCCCCTCATTGTCTGGTTTGGATGCGCGAGAGAGTGACCCGCACCCTAGGTAGAGCCTCCCGGTGCTAGACCCGACTGATTACCGACTTCTTAGTGCGGGCCAGTCGGTTGGGGCTAGTATCGGATATCCTAACAGGTCACGTAAGCGCTCTGATACTTTGTGTGTTCACCATAATAAAATAGACAAGATAATTTGACCGAACTTTCACGGTCTTCAGCTCGTGTTGTGTTGGTGAACCGGGGGTTTGTTTTGTGATCATAGTTGATTCCAGATCTCATCCGCCCTACTCGCCCAGATCAAGATGATGGGTAGACGGTCTCTTAGGCAGCCTCTGGCTGCACCGCTTTCGGGCACGTCTACCCGATCATCTAGGTTGGCTAGTGAGAGCCCAGACCAGCTCTCCGAGCCCGAGTACGATTCCGCCCTGTTCCCCCTCGACCCCCTTTCTGACCTTCCTGAGAGACACGAGCCCGAGGAGAGATTGATACATTTGACAGCACCTGAGTTGGGCTCGTTTGGTTTTGCAGACGTCGTGATGGCCGCCAGAGCAGACGATTCCCCCAGAGGTCGACAGGGAGACCATCATGTTGTACTTGACCAGGGGGCGATCAACTCCACCCTGATCGCATCACTTGAGACGGTTCAGCAGCAGCTCCGCGATCAGGGAGCATTCATGATTGAGATGAGGCGCGAGTTGGAGAGGCTCCGAGCAGAGCGAGGTTCAGAGCAGAGCGAGCCCGAGGATATAACCTGATGCAGAGGACGCAGAGGCAGCAGCCGCCGCCGCAGCAGCAGCCGCTGCTGCGAGAGGAGTACCACAGCCGATGCGGGCGTTACACAACCCCGGATCTGCTCTGATGCATCACTGGGTGGTAGTTCCAGCTATCGTGGGGGACTTCAAGTTCCCCCCAAACACCTTGCAGCTACTACCCCGTTTCCACGGGCTAGCCACCGAGGAGCCCCACCTCCACCTCCAGGAGTTTCTGATGATCTGCAGCACTGTCCACGATCGCCACGTGGACCAGGACACCATACGGATGATAGCCTTCCCGTTTTCACTGGCAGATAGAGCAGCCACCTGGCTGAAGCATCTAGGGAAGTTTGTCCACACCTGGGAGCAGCTCCGCACCGAGTACTTGAAGAAGTACTATCCACTCGGGCGGACGAATGCAGCGAGGGCCCTGATTAGCAACTTCTCCAAGTTCCCCAACGAGCAGTTCCACGAGGCTTGGGAGAGGTTCCGAGAGCTCCTTGACAGATGCCCGCACCACGACATATCGAAGCCGAACCTAGTTCAGAGTTTTTTCAGCGGGTTGACGCCAGAGCTTCAGGGTCTGGTGAACGCTTCTTGCGGTGGGTCCTACTTCGCCAAGGACCACGAGCAGGTCTGGGCCATTTACGAGGAGATGTCAGAGAACTACATGGTGATGTCTCAGACCAGGCTCTACACGCAGAAGACCCAGCCACATCAGCCAGGACCGTGCAGTACCAGAGGATAGCACGGGTAGATGCAGGTCCATCCAGTTCGTCCGCAGTAGCAGCAGCACAGGCCGAGTCGTCCGCTGCGGACATGGGCATTATCAGCGAGAAGTTGGACCGCATGGAGCTGATAGAGAAGAAGCAGTGCCAGAGTATCACGCAGATGGAGCAGATGGCACAGGTCTTGAGCGACATGAAGACACAGCTCATGTGTCTCCAGGAGACACAGACGGCTTCGCAGCCCGTCTTCTGTCGCGAGGCGATACCGGCAGCAGCAGCAGCAGCTCGTCCCAGCGCTCTAGCTCCTCAGAGCAGCCTAGACAGGTTCACTTTGTACAGGCGGAGCCGTACCAGCAGCCGCAGCCCACCTACCAGTCTCCACCATCTTCAGAGATGCAGATGGTGCTCTACCAGCCGGACCAGTCGTTGGCAGTACTACCCCCAGCCCCCTTGGATGCAGAACCGTTGATGGATGTCAACGGGATCTGGTACGACCGTCCCCAGCCTGGGATCCGACGAGACCATCCCGGATTCAGGTGGGGGAGTGGTGTGCCCAGCCCCAGCAGCAGCCGTCAGGTCAGGGAGGGCAGTACTCCCATCAGAGAGACCAGCACCAGTCGCAGCAGCAGCCCCCAGTGTATCAGCAGCAGCCATCCTACGGTCCTCGTCCCTATCAGCAGCAGGGACAGTCTGGGAGACGTGAGCAGCAAGCTCACCCGGGATACCAGCACCAGCAGCACCCTCCGTCCTACCCCTCTCACCCACAGCAGTACCAGCAGCCTCACCCACAGAGAGGCTACCCGTCGGGCTCCCACGAGAGCCCTGCCTTGGATGATATCGCCCGCCTCCTCACGGACCAGCAGGCGACCTTCAGACGGGAGATGGATGAGTTCCGCCAGGAGATGCGGGACTTGGTGAGAGGGAAGGCCGCCATACCTGCACAGATAGAGCCCAATCCGAACAACCTGAAGCGGAAGTCTGAGCAGGTAGTACATACTGAGTTAGCCACTCCTAGCGATCCATTTGATGATACTTCTTCAGATCTGTTTGATGTTGATTTTGCCACGCTTAGGAGCGGTAGGACCCCAGCCGGCGGCGGCGCCTCAGCTGAGCACCATCCAGAGGCGCCCCAGGAGGAGGAGGAGAGCGGTACTGAGGCCGCTCCAGTCGATGACGGTGGTACTGAGGCCACCGATGATGCTGATCCTACAGGCGGTACTGAGGCCGCCCACTTCACCAAATCGAGGAGGTGGTACTGACGCCACCCCAGCAGCAGCCGAGCCAGCGAGCGGTACTGATGCCGCCCGACGTCTACCTTCACCAGCAGCAGCAGAGCAGCCCGTCCGTGGTGGTACTGAGGCCACCGGTGTCTGTAGAGAGAGAGTTGTTGTTTTCCTCATGGTCATGTATCTCAGGATTCTGTGATGAATAAAGGAAAAGGTTTACATTCTTTTGGTCCCACTATTGTGCATGATGTATGTGTGGATCCGGTC